>BQNB010002565.1:3500-98500 GCA_026074375.1 Tanacetum coccineum | reverse complement strand
TCTCTCTAGTTCTTGTTGTTAAAGATTAATAATATTCTTCAATTGGTATCAAGAGCCATGGAGTGGTATGTTTCGATTTTGTGTTTATCTTTTGGTTCGTTTGTTTTGTCGTAAAAATCGTCCTTTATTTCTAATTTTTTCTTTGATTTCAAAGCTATTGTGTACACTAAAGGATTATTTACATTGGTAAATCTGATCTAGTATCTTTGAGATATAGGTGTACAAGCTTAGAATCAAGAAAAACATCACTTTTGTTACTTTTTGTGTTCGAAAACTTTATAAAGAGCAAAATCTTAATTTTAAATTTTTCGGCTTAAAAACCTTAAAGTTTTCTTTTTTCTTGTTCCTATAGGTTTAGTAACACTAGTTATATAAGAATTTTTGCAAAACAACCATCAAAAGGGTGTCTTTTTGTGTTTTAAAATCGTTGTGTTTCGTCACTGTTGGAACCGAACAACCCAAACCGAACAACCCATCTCGAACAACCCAAACCGAACAACTCAAGTTTTCATATTATACGGTTTATTTCTTTGACTCGTAAAATCCCATGAAACATTAACTTGTTTTTCCAGGTTTTGTCAAGAATTGTAAAATCCGGTATAGTTTTAAGAAATTAAAACACTTAAAAGACAACTTAATCAAACACAATTTCTTTCTACCACCTTTCGATCAAACAAGTAATCTTTTAACATAGAAATTTCTCAATGATGACTCTGGCTGACAAAGTAATTCTTTCGGGTGCGGACAATCGTCCACCTATGTTGGAAAAGGATATGTATGATTTTTGGAAAAGCATAATGGAGCTATACATGATGAATAGACAACATGGAACAATGATTCTTGAATCCGTTGAAGATGGTCCACTCATCTGGCCGTCAATTGAGGAAAATGGAGTGACAAGACCAAAGAAATATTCTGAGTTATCTGCTACAGAAGCAATTCAAGCTGATTGTGATATCAAGGCAACAAATATCATTCTCCAAGGACTACCACCTGAGGTCTATGCATTGGTTAGCAATCATAAAGTCACCAAGGAACTTTGGGAGAGAATTCAACTTCTCAAGCAAGGAATTTCATTTACGAAACAGGAAAGAGAGTGTAAGCTTTATGATGAATTCGATAAGTTTGCTTATAAGAAGGGGGAAACACTATGTGATTTTTACTTGAGATTTTCACTTCTACTCAATGACATGAACATCTACAATATGAAACTGGAACAATTTCAAGTAAACACCAAGTTTTTGAATACTCTTCTTCCTGAGTGGAGCAAATTTGTGACAGATGTCAAACTGGTTTGGGATTTTCATACAACTAACATTGATTAGCTTCATGCTTACTTGGGATAACATGAATTTCATGCAAATGAGGTTCGTTTAATGCATGAACACAACTCAGATCCGCTTGCTTTGGTTGCAACCCATCAGATGACCTAGTCTCCTTATCAAACTCATCAAAACTCATACCAATTTTCAACCACAAGTTTCAACATTCAGTCTCCACAGTATGGATCATCTTATCAGTCTTAACAATACTCAAACAATCAATCATCCACACCTCTTTCAATCACTTATCCATCCAATGATTATCAATCATCAGTTCACCATAACGTTTATTCTCCATCATCATCCATCCCTCAATTGGAATATGCTCCTTCAGTTTACCAACAACCTGAATTTTCCTAACCAGACTCGGGTCTAATTGTTCCAATGTTCCAGAGGGGCAATGATCCCATTGATGCTATCAATCATGTGATGTCATTCTTGACTGTTGTTGTCACTTCTCGCTATCCTACTACCAATAACCATATAACAACCCGCAATTTTCATCAATGTAATTATCTATCTATTAAATTAGATGCAATGTACTATCCATCTATTATATGATAAACCACCTTTTTACAGGGAAATTTTTCGCTTTATCTCATTATGCAATGTAACTTGCATCACTAAAGTTAACGAGCTCACACAACCTACCCATACCATCTCTACCTATGTTTATGTCAAGCAAACATCATAATATGTCAAGTCAATGATCTATTATCTATTTTATCACATACATTATCTAATTAACGTAGTTTTGTCTGTTGGGGAAAAAAAAAATAAAATTTGGTTGTGTAGAGTTTTTGGTTTTTGGGGGGTGGGGGGGGGGGGTTTTGGGGGTGGGGGGGGGGGGGGGGGTTTTTTTGGGGGTGGTTATTGTTATTGTTTAAGGGTTAGGGTAAGTTTAAATTGGGGGGTTGGTTATGATTTGTTGGTTAGTAGTTGGATTTGGGTGTTGTTGTGTTATGAGGTGGGTTGATTTGGAAAGAATTTTTTTGGTATTATAGTTTATATTGTATGATGGTTGATGGTATGGATTTGGTAATGGGTAATAATTTTACATGGAGAATGGTGGAAAAATTGTAGTTATTTTTCTACTATATTTTACAAAAGAATAATCGCTAATGACGCATTAGAAGAAAAAAGAAGTCTGGGTTGTAAAAAACGCCTAAACCTAAAAATTGTCAAAACCCTAAACCCTAATTTCACTTTAACCTAAAAACTAAGCCCTAAAACTTAATCCTAAGCCTTAAACACTAATCCTAAACATTAAACCATAATCCTAACACTAATCCTAAACCTTAATCTATCCTAAACCCTAGCCTTAACTTGAAATTAAAACCTAAAAACCCTAAATGAGCCCTAATCCAACTCGATACACTTTTCCCTCCATTTCTACCCATTTTAAACACAAACCACTATCCAAGCACCTCCATGACTAATCAACATCATCCACAAGCTGCTTACAAGCACCTCTAAGCTCCCAACTTGGTCACTAAAGCTCCACATCACCTCTTTGTCACCTAGTTTAAGCCGCGGCACCATGAACCCTCTCTGCCTCATCCATGCTAGTTCTAGCTTGCAACAATCAGCCATATTTCCCTCCTAGCTTCCATGAGTCATGTACATTAGCCCATAACCTTAGCCATCAAGAAAACTTGGGCATTAAGGGTCATTCAACCCTATAAATAGGCGCACTCTTTCATTCTTCAAATCACACCTCAAATCTTTCTATCTCTCTATCAATGGAGTTCTAAGTTGATCAAGTAAGCCCTAAGAAGTCCCAAGAGCAGAAGTGAATCAAAGAAACAAAGTATTGAAGCCCCGAGGCCCTTATTCTAGGCGTACGAAGCTAAAAGTCCCATTTTTACCCATTTTCGAATCATTAAGCTCAAACCCAGGTTCTAAAGGTTCCATTTCTATTTCAATACTCTTATAATGTTCATATGATCATATTCATACTCTTGTTAAAAGATTTTAACTCAAAATCCATTCGTTCTTAAGTTTTGATCCAAACCGTACCTTATAAACCCTAATTTCGCGTTTTTGATTAATCTATAAGCTAAACTTGTAAGATGTTGTTATAATATATCCTAATAAGCTTATCTAACAATATTATAATCACTTTATTAAGTCTTGAAAAGATTTGAATTAAAAACCTATGCGTTTTCATTTTTAAAACCCTAAAACGACCCATTTTGATTTCTAGCTTAATGAATCCTTTTCCTAAACTTTCGTTACGTTAAAACCTCTTATTTTAGCTTATATTAATAAGCTATAACCTGCAAATATCATTTGGAATCTTAAAATAAGCTTGCATGGCTTTTGGACTAAAACCGTTACGTATTTTCCATGCAAGAGGTATATATCGTAAATTTTGGAAAATAACAAGTACAAGAGCTGAAAGTGTCATTTTAGTAAAGTTAAAACTATAAGGATTTGTTTTGCCAAGTTCTAAAGTCAAGGGATTATTTTATATAAACTTTTTATATAAAGGACTAAACTTGTAAAGGTTTATAAACCGAGGGTATATTTTGCCATTTTGCAAACTATTAAAATATTATATTCTTATATTAATTATAAATATATATATAAATTATTCTAGCTTTTGAAGAAACTTAAAACTATAATGTATTACGTTACTAGGGAGCTTCATGTGAAGGAGTTTCATTTGGGTATACGTTTTTACTAGTTTTCTGAGTTTACGATTTAAAGTACCCTGGCTCCTCAAACATTTACTACATGACCTCTGAATTATGATGGCCCGAACAGTGATACAATACATCCATAATAAATTCAATCAAAATGATATTACATTATGACATAAAACATATCCAATCAAACTAAGACTTGACATATTACCCAGGTTGTGTGACTAAGCCGTTACTTTTATTTCATATACTTTTGCCATCAATCGTATTTCCCTATACTGTTAAGGTGAGTTCATAGCCTTACTTTTAAATCTCTTGAATGTTTTATAAACCCGTGATAGGGATACATGCTATAAACTATGAATATAAGTGTTTTCTAAATGTATGCTATCATAATATATCATTGTACCTTTATGCCAAAAGACCCCACTATCATGGACCATTAATAACTTACGAGTGAACGCGAATATTGTGGATAGTCCTATTAGGATTGACGAATCCTGTTTGTGTTAACCGGATAGGTAACCAAACGCACTATATTTGAATATCATAGGTATATGGCAATTACCTACACCGGGGGCCATTATCATTATATATATCATTATTGATATTTACACAAGTCAGTTTATGTGCCATGAGCTTAGACGCAATAATACACTATTAATACTATTTTTTTTATAATAATTATACCTCATTACAATTATCACATATGATGACTTGTATTCAATTGTTAATTATAAACCTATGAATCTCACTCAACTATTGTATTGACTCTTTTAAGCATGTTTATCTCAAAAAATTAAGCAATTGATGGCACGGAATGGCAAGGACTTGAAGATGGCTAAACTGTTATCATTCACACTTTTCTTATAGATTTTGGGACATGCTTTTGTAAAAACTCTGATGAATAAGTGAATGATAACTAAATTTTTAAAAAAACGTCTCTTTATGATTCGTTTTCTATGATTATGACTGTTGTACTATGAAGTAATACTCCAGATTAGCTTCTGCTACTATATTTATCAAAATGGGGGTGTTACAGATTGGTATCAGCGCCATGGTTATAGAGAACAAGGTAAAAACCTTAACTATAACTACTTTTCTTTTGCCATCAATGTCCTATGTGCCACTGCAATTCCTAAATAGTAAAGATACCATTTCTTTTTCCGAATAGTATGTAAAGATACATAACTATTATACTATTATATAAGTAACTTATGTTATTTACTACTGGATTGTTACAGTCATGTCTTCGTCTCATCACTCTACTATCGTCCCCTCTTATTCTGATATTAAAGATGCTTTTTCCTGTACGAACATTTTGAACTATTTCCAAGCCTCATCGGAAAACATTTTTTTTCTCTCTCTAACTATCCCAAGGAGATTTCATCACCTAAAGACACTAAGTCTCCTATCGGATCACTTATTCCATTATCTTCGTATCTATCTCTTGAAGTCTTAAATTCTAAATTTTTCCGTTGTAGCCTGCAATATCCGAGAATGATCACAAGTCTTTTTATAATACCTTCACTTGTGATATGACTATATCATTTTATGGATTCTAAATTATGTGTTGTCTTGTATATGTTGATAGATGCCTCCCAAGAGAACATCAACATCTGCAGCACCAACTATGACTCAGGCTGCCATCCGATAACTGATTACTAATGGTATTACTGCCGCTATGGAAGCACAAGTTGCTGCCATGGCAAATGCCGAGAATCCCAATAGGAACACTCAACCCAGAGAAATTCTTGTAGCAAAAAGAGGAAACTACAAAGAGTTCATAAACTATCAACCTTTCTACTTCAATGGTACAGAAAGAGCTGTTGGACTCATCCGCTGGTTTAAACGTACTGAATCGGTATTTTCTCGTAGCAAGTGTGCCGAGGAAGACAGAGTGACATTTGCTACTGGTACTCTAACCGATGACGCCTTATCCTGGTGGAATGCATACGCCCAACCTATTGGGATAGAACAAGCCAACAGGATCACCTGGACCGATATGAAAAGACTCTTAACCAATAAGTATTGCCCTCGAACTGAAGTCAAGAAAATGGAAGACGAATTTTACAACTTGGTTGTGAAAGGAGATGATCTCAAGATTTACGTTAGAAGATTTCAAGAATTAGCAGTCTTATGTCCAAACATGGTGCCAAATTCTGAGAAACTCATGGAAGTCTTCATCGGGGGATTACCCAGGAGTATTGAAGGAAATGTTACCGCCTCTAAACCCCAAACTTTAGAGGAAGCCATCCACATAAGTCAAAGGTTAATGGATCAGGTAACAAAACACAATTATGTGCAAGAAACCAATGGTCACAAACGAAAGTTTGATGATGGAAGAAATACCACCGACAACAACAACTACCCCAATAATCATGACAACAACAACTATCCCAATAATCGCAACAACAATAACCATTCCAACAATCACAACCACAACAACTACCAAGATAACCGCAATAATAACAACCGTAACAATGATCACCACCAACAGCAGAATAAAAGACAAGAAACCTTCAGAGCTTATACTGCCAACAATGGGTATACTGAAAACCGTCCCTTGTGTACAAGATGCACCCTACATCACATAGGACCTTGCACTGTCAAGTGTCAGACTTGTAACAAGGTAGGTCATCTGACCAGGAACTGCAGAAACAAAGGACCAGCCACTAGAAACAACCTACAACCAGTATTCATAACTTGTAATACCTATGGAGAGAAAGGGCATTATGCAAATCAATGCTCAAAAGCAAACAACAGGGCCACAGGGGAGCTTACTTACTAAGAGACAAGATTGCTTTTGTTCGCTTTAGGATTTCTACCCTAGAAACAATTTTCGAGGATACTCAAGTTCGCCATCAGTTATATATGAAGAATCTTCTGAAACACACTTCATAAGTTTAAAAACCCCAAACACCAAGCTACTATCCTTATCATTTGTTGCCTTTATCTAGAATCCTACCACGGGACACGTAGCATAAGTATCAACACTCTTAAAGTCTTGATAATGTAAGATATGTAAGATAAAGTTATCCATGAATTAATAAAGTGTGATTCCGTTACACCTTGTTATCTGATGATATCAAAACTTGACTTCTTTTGTCAATTCTATTAGTTCTATTATATTCAATTCTGAATACTCTCCTCATACCTTTGAAACACTTATTATCATAGGAATGTAATAACAAGTATCCTCGACTGATAATATGGGCATCAGTGCAACTAATGTCTTATTATTCTTATCGTTGCTTTTTATGATTCTGAAAAATCATATCATCTTCTACACATCACCATTTTGATATCATGTTTTATGCTTAGATGATTTATAATTGTCTTATTGAAATGAATTAGGACGCTTCTTCATTTGAATAAGGAAATTATAAACCACCGAACTATGAATTTATAAATTCTCAGTTACAAGGATTGGGACGCCTCTTTTTGTAAGTGAAAAATTATAAATGAGTAGGCTTAAGTATATGACATACGTACGAACAATATTCTTTCAATCTGTAATCCGTTTGTACGAACAAATCCCTTAATTCATGAAATCATCTCTGAATTTTCACACTCTATCATTCGATTAAATCTCGGGACGAGATTTCTGTAAGGTTGGGGGACTATAACAACCCGCAATTTTCATCAATGTAATTATCTATCTATTAAATTAGATGCAATGTACTATCCATCTATTATATGATAAACCACCTTTTTACAGGGAAATTTTTCGCTTTATTACATTCTATTATATAACATTGTTTGCATAGTAAATTACACAAGTTCACACAACCTACTTATGCCATCTATATCTATATTATATAAACATCCTGATATGTCAAGTCTATATCTTAACATCAATATTACCAAGTACATTATCCATTTAACGTACCATTTACAACGCTATATCAAAAACGGACTTTAAACGTTAAACGTTTACCTTTAAACTCCAACTATATGTAATGTATATATATCAATGTATAAATATTCAAAGCACATATAGAAGTTATATAGCATCTCATTTGAATACACATTCCCTCCAAAATAAATTACAAGTCTTATAAAGCACAATGCATAAGTCATTAAGCATAACATTCAAAATAGCCGTTTTACCTCTGTTTTCCTAAGAAATCTTGTACAAACTATTAAGTACAATGTACAATCAAGAAATGCTCAACTTTTAAACAACATTCCCCTCCATTTCAATTACTTGAACACATTTTTAAACTCAAAACCCAGGTTTAATAAATCTTCATACCATGCCTCCTACATTCACATAATACTTATTGGACATGCAAGAACTCATGTTAAAGCTTTTAATCTAAAATTCTAGGCGTTTTTCTATTTTGATCCAAAACCAACCTATAAAACCCTAATTCTATGTTTTTCTTTAATCTAAATGTATAATTGTTAAATGTTGTTATAATCTATCTTAACTAATGTTAATATAACAACTTTATTGATTCTTGAAGGAATTTGAATTAAAAACCTACACATTTTCGTTTAAAAACCCTAATTTGACTCGTTTTGATTTCTGGCTTAACGAATCATGATTTTAAACTTTGTTACGTTAAAAATTCTCAGCTATAACCTGTAAATATCATTGAAGTCTTAAAATAAGCTTGCATGGCGTTTTAGACTTGTTTTGCAAAAGCATTCCATGCAAGGGGTATATATCATAACTTTCTGAAACTTATAACAAAAGGGACTGAAAATGTCATTTTATCAAAGTTATAAAATATATGGGTCTATTATGTCCACTTTCCAAAATCCAGGTTTACTTTGAAACTTTAAACTAGAAGGACCAAACTTGTAAAAGTAAAAACTCCAAGGGTATACTTTGCCATTTTTCATTCTTAAGGGTCTAAAATGTAACATTTTGAAAAAGTGTAGAAATGTGTTCAAAACCTTATAAGATATAACTTTAATTAACGCTTTATGTGCTTATCATTTCTAGTTATTAAGCAAGACGCTTAAAACCGAATATGTTATAACTATTATATAATTCATCATTAATGTGCTTTTAAAAATCCTATCCCGAATCTATATCGTACCACAATACTAGGGAGCTTCATATTAAGAGGTTTCATCTTGGTATTACGTTTTGACTGAGTTGTTGGGTTTACGATTTAAAGTGCCCTAGCTCCTCAAACGTTTACTGAATGACCTCTGAATTATGATGGCCCAAACGATGATACAATACTCCATAATAATTCAATCAAAGATATACATTATACTTTATAATGTAAAACATATTTAATCAAACTAAGACTCGACATATTATCCCAGGTTACGTGACGAAGCTTCTTTCTTTTAATCAATATTCTAAACTTTCCCGCCCGAGTAGATAACATCGTACCACCATACGGACGCCTTTCACTTGATATACTTTTGCCATCAATCAGATTTCCTTATTTTGATAAGGTGAAGTTCATAACCTCGTCTTTACTTATTTACATGTTTTATAAACCTGCGAGGGGGATACATGCTTGTTTACAAACTCTTTTACATACTCATTTATTTTATAACAATGTGATTACATTACAAAGACTAAGAGTTCATAAGCCTCACTTCAAATCACCTATATTTATCAACCTTAAGGGGGAAATACATAGCTAAACCATGAATACAATGTTTTTCTAAATGTTTGGCTAATACCAGAACAATGTATGCTATCCAGATATATTATTTCCTAAGTACCTTCCAGTGCTATTATTTCCATATCATGAACCATTAATTGCTTACGAGTGAGCGCGAATATTGTGAATAGATCTATTGGGGGTGACGACTCCCGTTTGTATACCCATTCATAGGGTAGCCAAACGCACTATATTTGACCTAATGGGTAACCTTGGCAAGTTACCTTTTCAACGGGGACATTTGTTCCTCAACCAATGTCACTACGGTGATTTTTCCTTGTATAGACGAATGGTGTCATGAGCTTAGGTGCAATAATAATGTTACCATTTTTCCATGATAATTGTATTTGTTGCAATTATTACCATTATGAGGACTTGCATTCAACTGTTCTTCATAATAATGCTATTCTCCATGATAATGTTGTTTTCCATAATAATATTGTTTTCCATAATAATTATGCTCATGCAATTATTACACTATAATTTATATTCAAACTATTTACCATAAACCTATGAATTTCACTCAACCTTTGTGTTGATCCTTTTTAGCATGTTTATCTCAGGTAATTGAGCAACTTTTGGCATTGAGTGGCATGGACTTGAAGATGGCTAAAACTTGTTATCATTCACATTTTATGTTTCTAGATTTTGGGATCTGCCTTTGTAAAACTCTTATTTTAATGAATGATAGCGTATCTTTAAAAACGTCTCTTTTGAGTCTCTTCTAGATTGTTGACTATTGTACTAGAAGTAATCCCCCTTATTAGCCTTCTGCTTTGCAATATATAAAAATGGGGTGTTACACTAGAACCATCAAATGTGTAGAATTTCCTCCAAGTCCAACCCTCAACTCACATTTGGACAAAAGATCATCCTCTAGACCAATATATATGTACCGCATCCAAACCTGTCATGACTCTCCAACGCTACAACACAAGTACTGAGTATGCATGTATTCATTAACCGTCAGCACTATCGTACCAAAAGAATATCAAAGAAGCTATGGCATATCATAGTTAGATTGAGTCCAATAGCAAGATGAGTTGAATCAATTTGAGAGACTTCATGTTAGGAGAACGACATTCCCACGACTATAAGGAAAGAAAATTATTTCTCTCAAATGGCTCTGGAAGAAGTAAATGTGATGCCGAAAATATTGTGTTCGAAACAAAACTCGTCTTGTGGCAAAAGGATACAGGCAGGAAGATGGCAATGATTTGAAGAGTCCTTTGCATCGCTATTGCCTCGTCTTGAGCCAGTTCGGATGTTTTTAATTGCTTTATGATGCTCATAAGAATATCACTAACTTTCAATAGATGTTAAAACTGGCATTTCTCAATGGTCCCTTTGAAAGAGAAGTTGTATGTCAGCCAACCTGAAGGGTTATTGGATCCTGAATTCCCATATCATGTCTACAGGTTGTACAAAAGCTCTATACGGGTCTTAAGCAATCACATACGTGTCATGGTATGACAAAATGTCCTTCTATTCTAATTGAACCGGGGTTTTCGACTAAAGGTATTATTGACCCGACTTTATCATACGACACACACGAGGGAGAACATGAGTTATTTGTTTAAGTTTAATGTTGATGACATATTTTTGGATCATACAAATCTATATTTTTAAAACGTTTTACAAAACCTAATAGAAAAATAATTTTGAAATGTCAATGAATGGTGAACTAAAGTTCTTTCTTGACTCCAAGATCATCATTCTCACCCATGAATATTCATTAGTCATCACAATACATCCGATTGAATGTTAAATAAACATGGGTCATAGATGAGTGGTATCTCCATGACACACCTATGGCAACTGCTAGCTGATGCTAATTTTACAGGGCCAACTCCCAGCTGATCAAATGACTTATCATCCCATGATAGGAGGGCTTATGTATCTAACAGACAGTCGTCCAACATTGCTTTTGTTACTTTTGTATGTGCTCGTTATCAAGCACGCCCTACGGTCAAACACCTCAAAGAGGGAACGGATGTTTCGGTACTAAGACATTCCTAAACATGGATCTATTGGTATCTGAAGGATTCCTGGATTTAAACTAAATGCATAATTCAGATGCGGACCATAGCAGAAATAAAGATGATTGTAAAACCACATCAGGATGATTGAATTTCTAGGTGTATAACTTCCGTAATTGGAGTAAAAAGAAATAAGATTGAGACTTGGGGATGTCTACTGCTGAGGCTGAATATGTTTCCTTGTCTACATGATGTGCACAATTCATTTGGATGCGTACACAACTACTAGACTATGGATACAAGTACAACCGAATTCCAATGTATTGTGATTCCAAGAGTGTCATTGCTATCTTATGCAACCCAGTCCAGCATTCTAAGACAAAACACATAACATCCCGGATCCGTTATCCATTTATTAATCACTTGTTTGAGAAGGGTACTGAGAAAACTTTATTTTAGTCGACCGAAATACCAACTTGCGGATCTATTTACTAAAGCTCTTCCAAAAGAACGCTTTGAGTATCTAGTTCATCGCATTGGTATGAGATGTATGACTCCAACACAGTTGGAAAGCCTGACAAAGTCATCTTCTTGAAAAGATCATACATCAAAAACATGTAAATACTTTTTCAAAAACAAAAAAAAATCGAAAAACATAAAAATTCAAAAAGATTTTTCATATTTAAAAAAAATATAATAATTCTTATTAAAGATCACATAATTAATTCATGATTCAAGTTTTTTATAAAAGGGCTGTGTCAATATGAAAACAACGGAATCATAATCTGCGGGGGAGTAATTGAAAATCTTCATTCATATACATCATTATCGAAATTCAAATAAAGAACATCATCTCTTACAAAAATTCAAGTGTGAAAATGTTATATTTCAAGGGGGAAGTTTTTAGATTTAAACAAAATTTACTTTTGAATTTTTAATTTTGACTATAGTGATTAACATGAGTTTCATTCCAAGGGGGAGGGTTTTGATAATGGTGAACAAATTTTGAAATGACTTCCTTACTTGAAGGAGGGAGTTTTTTGAAAATCAAAATACAAAATTCGTAAATGTACAACTAAAGGGACTGCAAAGAGTAATTTCTAAATCTTTTTGGTGCTATAAAACGAAGAATGATTTTCATTTAACTTTTCTTTCATCTAGTCTTTATGCGAGTTTTGAAGTAAAATTCAAAACCGATTTGGTTGAGCTTATAACCTTGATTATTACATACTCTTTTCTCTCAAACGTAAGATATAATGTTTTTATCATATCTTTGTGATATCACTTTATCAATTTCAAACTCGAAAACATTCAAAAGTTAGTCCGAGTTAAAAATGTCATACTGAAATAGTGGTAAAACAATCAAAATGAGGAAAAATCCAGAGAAATAAATTCAGAGTGAAAAACTTAAAACACGTAAAAGATTAATTATAAACATGTTTGAGTTTAACGAGTTGCTTTGATTGATTGATGTATTACCGAGTGGTGAAGACGTTTACCGACTTTACTTTATTGTTTAATACAACTTTAATGAATCGAGTTTGGTTTTTAATTGTTAACAGTCAAATTGTCAAACTCAGTAAAGTCTAAACTCAGTAACAGTAATTTAGACAAACTCGGTAAAGTCAACAAAAATTCAAAATCAGTAACAATGGGCTTTGTGGTTAAATGAATGCTTTTGATGCTTAATGCTCGAAGTATAGTTTGAGCACAAAGATGAACACTATCTCATGTGTAATAAGGAAACAAGTTTTAATGAATTCTTAAGACTATGGGTCAAATATGTACCTAATTCATAATTGGATTAGAGGTCTAAAGTCGTGTCCTTTTTTGAAAACCATTTTCGCCGATGAACAGAATGAGGATGAGTGACTTTAGGACCATTCAGATTAATGATTTAGATGTGTCCTGTCTACATTGTTTAGGGATTTCATAGACAAAAAGTAAAAGTGGAAAGAGTTTTGTAACTTGAATCAGACAATCCAAGTCTCAATTGTTAAGGTGGTCTAAGTCATGTCCGTTTCCGGACCATTTTCTACGAATGAACATAATGAGGAGTAATTTACTTAGTGAACCATTCAGTTGTGGATTTGTAATTGACTGATTCTATGTTATCAGTATAAAGAAAGTTTCTGTCAAAAGATTTCTAGAAAAGTTCTCAAAATCTGTGATTGTGAAAAAATGATACTCTTTTATAAAAATGGTTTTAAGAAGTTGTATGATTTCTCTTTTATGTTTCACAAAAGAGTCTTGATTCAAAATCAAAAGAGAAATCTTCATCATTCTTGAAAGAGTATCATGTCACAAAAATTTTTTGGTGAGGAAAATATAAAAACAGACAGAGAGAGCTTAATCCAGACGCGAAAAAGCAAATTAAATGTGTGTTTAAAAAAGAATTGCCAGAACACACAAAAATGAAAAATCAAAAGAAAAATACGAATAAAGCGTATGGCATGTGCTAGAAAAAGCAAGAACGAGCACATGAGAAATAAACTGATCAAAAATATGTTAGAAAAGAATTGCCAGAACATATAAAACAGACAGAGTGGAAAGAGAAAAAAACGTCAAAAGAATTGTTTGTTAACTAACATCTCAATGTTATTCATCTCATTAATAATCATGGCACAACAACAACATGCAGCTTATATTGTTCATCCATACGCAACTGAGGTCACCCACACAAACGATATTATCTCAAGATTCAAACAAGAAAGGTTTGATCTTGAACATGCGCAATCCACCTGAAAGCAAATACTGGACGATTATACACGAATCATCCGTTATACGATTTCATTATTGCTGCTATCTTTCCAATTACCATGATCTATATGGCACATTCGTGGGCAAACTTTTGAAGGAAGACGGATCAAAGTATAGGCTCACGTTTATGCTTGACAAGAAAGAGCTTTCTCTTAACTGGATATACTTCAGAAACAAACTTACACAAACCCAAGCAAATGCCAACAATCATGATAACTCGTGCCACCACCATCATTTTTTGACATGGTTCCATTCTATAAACAATAATTGGGCTTTACAATGGAGCTAAAGACATCATCAAGCTTTAAGACAATTGGTCTTCTGCAGCTATGGCAAACATTATGCAAGATATTTTCTAAATGCTTGACAACACGTGTCACTAGATGGGATCAACCGCCGTTGCAGATAATGCAAATGATGTATTGCTTTGTCAATAACATTCACGTGGATTATGTAAAGTTACCGTGGGAAGGACTTTACTATTCTCTTCATCATCCAACATCTTTGATTCCTTATCTAAGATTTACAAAGATCATCATTAGTCATTACATGACTAGTTTCCCTAAAATTTCAAGACGTACTCGTGACATGTATCACAACCTGCAAGATGATGACATAATGAAAAATATCTTTAATTTAGGGAGACACAAAGATAAAGTTGGCATGCAAATTCCAAATTGGATGATCACTGAAGAGATGAAGCAAACGGAGTATTATAGGATGTATGCGGAGGTGTTTAGATTAGATGTTCCTCTGACTCAGTCACAACCGATTGAGTCTACCCAAGGAACGCATAGGACACCTAGCGCCCCTAGGTCTCCTAACCCTAAAATGGATGCAGCAGAGTCAAGTGCTCCAAAACGGTCTATTGTGATTCGTTTTCGTCTTCCTGAAAGGAAATCTACACGTCTAACTCCACCAGCTCCAATGCCAACTGTTGATAAAGAAGATGAGATGATCTTACAAGACACATTACAAGTATGTCTTGCTGAGAACAAAAGTCAAGAAGAGCAAGAAGCCAGAGAAAATGTAGAACTGGTCAACAAGCACTTGGCGTCTGAAGAGATTGAAAAGATGGTGGAAGGATCAGAGAATGTTATTGATGATAGTTTACACCCTAGGAATGATGAACCAAATATTCCCGGCACTAGGTTAGAGCCCAGGAGTGATAAGGAAAGTCCAGAGGTGGAGATCACTAATGCTGAAGAGGTGGAAATTACTAATGTTGTCATACCTGTCAATGTTAATGAAGAGGAGGAAGAAATAACTAATGAAGTATATGAATTAAAGAGAAGGGAGAAAGGGAAGATTATAGAGGAGTCTAGGAGTACACCATTCCCCACACTAATTAGATCTCCTAGGATTCATACTGATCTCGTATCTTTGGATACTGAGAAACTCCAGGAATTGACAGAAACGGTTACTAAAATTACACCATCATCAAGATCATCCAGCACCAAATTGTCCAAAACAAATCGACTTCTATCATTATTCAAAGCCAAACCTGCTCGGTTCAAATAATACAAGAATTTCTTTCAGGAGTTACAAGGACGTTATAAATATTTGTTTGAACATCTCAAAGAGAGATTTTTGTCAAGGAAGTCATTCGATACGCTTGTTGATCATCTTCAAGAAGTAATGGTCGAATCATTACCCACTTTGGTAGATATGCATATTAAGGAGCAGGTTAAAAAGCAATTTCCTGAGCAGGTTCGAGATTAAGTTCTAGTGTATGTTGCGGAAGGGCTGATTCTTGAGAGACAAAAGACTAAAGAAGAAATGGAACGGATGATTGCTAAAGCTATTTTACAAGAGCGCGGGAATATACAAGCTAAAATTTCCTCACAAATTCAGAAAGCTATTGATAATCAGATCCCTTCTCAAGTTTATGCATCAGTAAGAAGTTATATGTCTGGATATATTCTTCATGTTTATCCAGCTCAATCGCAAACACTCTCTGTTCCATAACAATAATATCAACTATATCTCTCTATAAAAGACAATCCTCAATTGCAACAACAAGACATAGAAATATGGCTAGCACTTCAGATGAAGTTTGAAAGTCTTCAGGTACTACAAACTACATGTAGACCTTCTGCCGTTCGCCTAAGAGATCAGGACGATCCTCATGATGATGCTCATCCTAAGGGGGAGAATATTGCAAAGCGGCAGAAGACATCTGAGTACGAAGCATATGTGTCTGGAGAGTCATCGTCTGGACAAGTCAATGAAAAGAAACGAGGTCCATCAACTTTAGGTAATCAAGAGCAAGTAGATGATTATGATTTTTGGACTGATTCTTATGCTTCAGATGATGATAAAATACCGATGAAGCAAGTGTCAGAAGATATTATAGAAGAAGTATCACTGACTATTGATGAAGCAAAGTTAAAGAAAATGGCTGATGAGATGTTAAGACGAAGATGTACTTCAAGAGATGAGCATCAATATCATATTGATCAGATGAAGAATTTCTTGAAAAGTGACATTGTTTGGGAAAGTAAAAAGGAAATTCTTGCATCTACACATCTACGAAAGACCACACCTCTAGTTCAAAGCTGTCAGAGAGATCCTAAAGCTCCAGCATTGTCTTTGATAAATCAAGATCTTTTGTATTTGAAGAAAGGAAATTCAGGGCCTGAGAAGATAGTGTTGTCACTTCATAAGTTTCCTGCAATTATTTTCAATGATGTTGATATCGAAGAACGGTCTTCCAGATGGGTGAATAAGTATGTAAAGAAATTTAATCCTTATGCTCGGTATGGTGTTGAACATTATAAGAATCCTCATGCAAAGATCTTCTACATAAAGAGGCAGAAAAAGCCTGGAAAACCAAAGGAAGTTGTTTATTCGAATTCAAAGATCATTCAAGTTATCAAGACGTATTGGGAACTAGGCCAGAGATAGTTACAAGAAGAGCCAATGAGTGCATAGTGTCAATTACCGAGTCTGATTACAAGAATCTCAATAAGAATGATATTACTTGCTGATCATGAATGGAAAGGTACCTGATTATGCAGAAACAGGTCTGTTGTGGTCTTTATCAGTTTTTATCAGAAGCTCAGTGATATGGGAGAGAGTGCATGACTTTCAACTTGGAATAGAAAGGGAATTGAAAGTTATCAACAGAAAGTTAATCTCACTGCACCAACAATATCTTTCCCAGGAGTTAAAAAGCACAAAATGTTCTCCATCATCTATGAGCCCGTGCATGGAATCATATACAAGAATAGCAAGAAAGAGAAAAGGTGATGAGTACTTCAGAGATTCATTTTATCAAGGTTTTGTGGATGCATCATAATTAGAGTTACTTGAAGTCTAAAGTGTTACAATAAATGATGTTAAGATGGGCTATGTAGAAGAGAAACCTTCGACTGATAGGTTGAGTATCTAAAGTTGTTTGAAGAAGAGATTGACGTAATATTGAAGTATCGCAACCAGATGAGAAGATGGGAGATGTATGTGAATGGAAGACCACTTGGACCATGAAGGGAACACCCAGAATAATTGACCTTTAGGGGGAGATTTTTAGGGTTCTTAAAAAGTGTCGATATGTGGTTTAGTTATATTCGATAATAGTCTTTACTTTGTTTAGAATAAAGTAGCTTGTATAGGTTTATTATGCTAAAAGTAAGAAAATTACATAACTTTTAGCATAATTACCAAAGAATAGTGGACTAGAGTGAACATTAGAAAATAATGGAAGGGGAGGCTCCTTCTTTCTCCTATAAATACCCTCTTAAAATCATTAAAGGGGATGCCTTGTCACAATACATTTTTCACTTTCCTTCATTTTTAACATTTGAATTTTGAATACTTGCCCTCTTCTACTATTCTCTCTAAGCTTTCATGAACAATATGTATGATTCAAGATAAACAAGACCTAACAAAAGTCAAAATCAAAAAGCGTGAAAAGTCAAAGTCAAAGTCAAAGTCAAAGACGTGTGCATGGACCAACTCGCACCCAAGTTAATAAGTCGGGTCAGCCCATTAACCATCAATCATAAGCCTTAAGCTTTTAAGCCCTTATAAAGCCTAAAGTCCAAAACCATATTAACCGGCCCAATCCTAAACCCATTAGCCCACACAAACACTTAACACCATTAGTCCCTGGGTTTACACCGTTAGTCTTTATGGACTAACACTGCTAGTCCTTATACTATGTCACCATTAGTCCCTAACCATTAACCCCGTTACCCTTTTCCCTTAACCTCGTTAACCCAAATTATATCAAAACCTTTCCCCTCCAATCTTACTAATTCACCTCATCACAATCCGCTCCGACCCTGCTCTAACAAACAAAACCCCATCCATAATATGAAATCTAGGATTAGTCACACATGTTGTTTTTTGAACGGACCACACAAGTCAGAGATTTATGTGAGACTAAATATACTGAATAAAAATAAATAACAGCCATCACTTGAACTCATTTGTGTGACATTTCAAATTTCAGTTGTTCAACAGGCATTTGAATATTTATGTGACTAAGGTAACCATGTAATTTTATTATTCATTATTTAGTCACTTATAATTTCGACGTGTTGACAATAAAAATAAGTTTTGAAACATTATTCACACAGATAATAGAAACATATGTGACAAAATATATGTTCAAACTATTGAACAGTGTGACCAAAAATCCATATAAGGTCACTTGAATGTGAATTGGTAGATTGGCTAATCATATAGTCAAGTTTGTTACACATTATTTAAAAGTGACTGCTATTTTTTGTTGAATATTTTGCCACATATAAATTTGAAATGTATGACAACTGAAAAGTAAGTTTGAAGTATTAGTCATGATATACATTTAAAAGTGACAAATATATGTCACACACTTGAACAGTGTGACCAAATGTCATATATGGTCACACTAAACCATAGATATACATGATTAAGTGTAACCAAAATTCGATCATCACATAAGTTAATATGTGTGTCTAAAATTTATGTTGTTACTGACTAATGCTAATATGCTTATAATGTAATAAAAACTAAATATTTGATGTGTGAAATGTATTTGGAATTGTTTTTAGAATGAAACCCCGCACTAACTTTTGCCCAAAATGAAATTTCCCTCTCCATATTTTTCCGAAGTCCCGCCCCCAATTTTCATCCAAATTGAAATTATCCCTCCATCTAGGGTTATCATAATCTGATATCTTAAATCCCATTTCCCTAAAATGAAATTGCACCTTCATCTCACTTTATTTTCCTCAAACTTATTTTCTTAATAACATCTCACACATTCTTTATTGTCTCTGTATTCACCATCACCTGTCCATTGTTGCCAATCTAAAGTTTGATTATCCACTAATAAGGTATTATATCTTCAATTTGAAGTGTTCATGGGTCAGCTTAGTTCTTTAGTGTTTTTTAGTTCTAATTTTACATTACTACTATGTTTGACTAATATTTAATATTGTATTGACTGCATATATTTTAAACCATTGGTTTTGTTTTGTCCATATGAGTTATTTTTTGTTTCTTTCATCACTAGAGAGATATTATCTATGTTTTTTATAAGTTAGATGGATGCGAGAAACTAGATTATGTATATGTTACTGATTTGAAGCACCTTTCTAGCCTTTTTTGGATGATGTATATTCTAAGTTTCATGTAGCTATTATTTGGATTGCTAACTATTGCTCCATTTATGTTGTAGCAAACATGAAGCGGACTTTAGAAATGAGTAATCGATGTTCAAAAAAGATTTCCAATGCAGTTAATGGCAGCAAACGTGTCTAGTTCATTGCTGGAATTTTGGGTCTTTTGATATATGTTAATGGCAGCAAAAATGTGTCGTTACTTGCTAAAGTTTGGTTTCATTTATTGTATGTTAATGGCAGCAAATGTGAGTCGTTACTCGCTGAAATCTAGGGTCGCTTTAGTTTATGTTATTAGCTGCAAACATGTGTCATTCCTTGCTGAAATTTAGGGTCGTTTACTGTATTTTAGTGGCTAAAAATGTATGTTGTCACTTGCTGAACCGCAGGGTCATTTAGTGCATTTTAATGGCTGCAAATATGTGTCGTTACTTGCTGAAATTTAGTGTCATTTAGTGTATGTTATTGGCTGCAAACTTGTGTCATTTCTTGCTAAAATTTGAGGTCATTTGGTGATTGACTGCTAAAATTTTGGGTCCTTTGGTATATGTTAATGACCGCAAACGTATGTCATTACTTGCTGAAGTTTGGTTGCATTTAGTGCATGTTAATGGCAGCAAATGTGAGTCGTTACTAGCTGAAATTTAAGGTCGCTTTAGTTTATGTTATTAGCTGCAAACATGTGTCATTCCTTGCTGAAATTTAGGGTCGTTTACTGTATGTTAATGGCTACAAATGTGTGTCGTTACTTGCTGAACTTTAGTGTTGTTTAGTGTAATTTAATTGCTGCGAATTTCTGTTGTTACTTGCTAAAATTCAGGGTCGTTTAATGTATGTTATTGGCTGCAAACACATGTCGTTACTTGCTGAACTTTACATTTAGTGCATTTTATTGGCTGCAAATATGTGTCGTTATTTGTTGAAATTTAGTGTCATTTAGTGTATGTTATTAGCTGCAAACGTGTGTCATTTCTTGTTAAATTTAGGGTCAACTGTGTATGTTAATGGCAACAAACATTTAGTTGGATGTTTCTAGTGCAAGTTTTGAATGACTGTATATGCTTCACCTATTTTTGCAGCATGTTGAAGAGCTTGTTGAATATCTGCGATTTAGATTGTGGTCGGTGGTGGGTGGCTCTTGGCATTGCATCTTCTATTGGTCTTGGTAAGCATCACAACAAATAACCAACACACCATTTATAAGTAGCAGTACAAGCTTTACAAAAAGACTTAAACTTTATTTAATTTTAGTACTTCTTTTATCTTTTTCAAGAGTGACAACCTAAGTATCACCATAAATTAAGACAGAAGGCTGAGATAATATCACCAGAACATGTACGATTATCGTTCATCAAGTTAGGAAAGAAAGTAAAGATAAGCAATTCTTATGGTAAAATTTGCAGCCATTGAACTTATTTTCTCCAATTTGTCTTTCATAACTTATAAACCTATGAAACTAGTAACGTATGCGCCCCTATTGCCACCAAAAAACAAGTTTTAAGATCTAGTATGCTATTGGAAAAATATACCATCAGTTGTAGTGCAAGCATAGTAGAATATGTGAAAATTTTCAACTTACTGGCTTGTTCTCAGATATATCTCCTTTAGTTAATACAAACATGTGTCGTTGCTTGCTGAAATTTCGGGTCTTTCGCTATATATTAATGGCTGCAAACATGTGTCATTACTTGCTGAAGTTTGGTCTCATTTAGTGTATGTTAATGGCAGCAAATGTGAGTCGTTACTTGTTGAAATTTAGGGTCTTTTAGCGTATGTTATTAGCTGCAAACATGTGTCATTCCTTGCTGAAGTTTGGTCTCATTTAGTGTATGTTAATGGCTGCAAATGTGTGTCGTTAGTTGCTAAACTTTAGGGTCGTTTAGTGTATTTTAATGGCTGCAAATGTGTGTCGTTACTTGCAGAAATTCAATATGGTCTAGCAGGTCAAAGTTATTTAATATGTATACAATATAACTTTAAAAATTGTTTGATTGTAAGTTTGCAACAGTTTAGTTTTGTAAACATATTTTAACACAGCAAAAGGTGAGGCAACTGACCTGTTTTCAAGACGTTCTAAAGACATACACGTTTGGGTGCGCCTGATGCACCCATGTTGGTTAGCAGTGTGATCGTATTTTTAGCTCATGTTATTTGCTTTGGTTTTCTCAATAGTGTAACACCTAAGGGTAACATTGCAGTAACTAGCAATGAGACCAACCTTGTTGCAAGATGTAGAAGAGTGTATGCTCATGCACATGACTATCATATCAATTCTATTTCGAATAACAGGTATAATTCTAAATTCTTTAAATATCTCAAGTGTTTATCGCTTTTGTTATTGTACACATCGTATACTCCCAAGGATCAATTCTTTGATAATTAGGCCTTTTAAGATTAAAAAAATGTTGGCCAGGTAATTTTTGTGCTGCTAATGAAACTTTTAAAACTGCTTGGATCGTGTATCTTCTCCTAAGTTTGATTCTCTTATCGAGGAGTTCTCCGATGAACTCGCTCATATCGATTTGATTTCTCCAAAAATTGATGAAGCCAACTTTGATCCCGAGGAAGAAATTCGTCTTGTTGAGAAATTGTTGTATGATAATTTATCTCCTCGACCTTTGGAAGAACTTAATTCTGAAAATTCTGATGCTGTAATCGAATCTTTCTCCCCATCTCCTATCCTCGTTGAGGATAGTGACTCTCTTATGAAGGAGATAGATATATTTCTTGCTCCGGATGGCTCGATACCATCGAGTATTAAGAATGATGACTATGACTCAGAAGGGGACATTCTTTTTCTTAAAGAATTGCTTAGCAATGATTCCCTTTCCCTTCCTGAAAATGAGTCATTTTATTTTGATCGTTATTATGATCCATCATCTCCTCGTCCTCCTATAAAACCACTAGATGATGATGGAATTTACTTTGATATTGAGCCCGATACGGGAATTTTGACTGCTAAAGTGGTGGATGATATTTCTGAACATTATGTTCTTATGCCTAGTATTTTACCCACCCATCCCACCCGTTATCCAGTGATTGACACTTTGCTTTCATTTTCATCCAAAAATGAGAACAAAGTTTTCAATTATGGTATTCTTGCTTCAAAAGAGGAGAAATCTCCTCATATCTTATCTCATCGGGGCTTTAAAGCTTTCCAACTCATTTTTTATTTTTCTGAAAGATCGATGATGATTTATGAAGGGAACATTCCTATCTTGGATGTTTCGTTTCTCCATATTTATCCTCCTTGAATAGCTCAAGTATGGGGGATCGAGTCAAGCTTAGTGACTCATTAATAAACAAGCGCTTCGTGGGTGGCAACCCATGCTTATCCTAATATAATTATAATAGTAGTAATGAATAAGTGTGTTGTGAGGAGGTTCGCCTCTTCCTTTCTCGTGTTTTGTGGTTTGTGTTGTATGTCCAGGATTGCCTCGGATTTTGAAGCCTCTCGTGCTCGTGGTTTTGTCCTTCATTCACTCGAGCTTCAATCCTTAGCATAA
Source organism: Tanacetum coccineum (assembly GCA_026074375.1). Classification (NCBI taxonomy): domain Eukaryota; kingdom Viridiplantae; phylum Streptophyta; class Magnoliopsida; order Asterales; family Asteraceae; genus Tanacetum; species Tanacetum coccineum. The sequence continues at coordinate 75,037 of BQNB010002565.1, read as the reverse complement.
TTATGGGAATCCAATATCCTAAATCTTATCGACTAACGTTTATCTTTGTGCATACTTAATAAACGGCTTTAGATTTACGTAGAGACCCTTCTTAAAACATTAAGGACAATGTTCAATTCTAGTATGGGGGGATCTATCGATTTGATTGTGCCTGCAGTCGTTGTTTTCACGTAATCCCGTTTTTACCACCAAAATACCAAAAAAAAATAAAAAAATTCAAAAATAAAATAAGTGTTTTGTCACAATGTTTGACTTTTCTGCTGGGTAGAATAAGAATAAATTTTGACTCGATCGAGCGTGTTGAGCTCTTAGCTTTGTCCCTTAACCGTTATAAACTTGACTAAGCATTCGCGGATCTTTTTATTAAAGATTTTAAATTTGCAAAGAACGAGAAATGATAGAGTTAATTATGAGTTAGATGCTAAGCAAGGATTAGTTGGAAATCTTAAGAGCTCATAAGTGTAGTTTGTGGCTTTTTCTCCCATAAGCTTCTAACCGGACTAATAATACGTGTTTTTTTCGAAAATTAAACTTAAATCAACGATTTTTGAAGTATAGTCGATAACAATAATTTATTTAGTCTTAGTTCAAATTTATACTTAAATTTTCTAAAAAGAAATTTTCTCTATATCGTGGTAATATAAAGTGTAAAAAATGATGAAAAATGAGGTAATAATAATAACTGTGGGCTAATAAAAGTTTACTGCATCTTTCCGGCTCACAACCGATGTTGCAGTCTTTTAAATAAGGCACATAGTAATTATCCGAGACTGATAAAAGTTTGCTGCATCTTGCCGGCTCACAACCGATGTTGCAGCCTTCTAAAAGGTCAAGGATTTCCTTAGTTTAAAGGATGTATAATTATATTAAGTGTAATATACGTGATTTAATAAATATAGGGAAAATCTCTTTTTCTTAAATTTAAATATGCTTTTGGACTAAGACTATTTTAACTTGTGATTTTTCTAAATAAATTGTTTATTTGACGGGAAGCCTAAGAGTTTTTGAAACCGAAGGTCCGTGAGTTCCGATACTATTCTCTATGGGGTGTCAAAAGCCTGGTCACCTAAGCCGGTCTCGGCTGGGATGTGCCGAGAAGAAAGTCGCTACATGGAATGATCTCGCCTTCAAAATCATAATTCTTGGGTGGAACGTGAAGCATAGAAATATTATAATTTTCTTAAAAAGGTTGATCCATGGTTGAAATTCGAAATTAGCACACTCACATAATATATAATAATTGTCGGGAGTGAAAAGTTTCACAAGTTACAAGTATGAGTAGTGTTAGCATCTTAACTTATATTTAACGGTGATTTCATTTTTAAGCTTGGTTTGGGACAAGTGAAAAATCAGGGACGATGAATTTATCTTTTTTGGGCATTTTAGGATTGAAGTGCTTCTTGTTCTATGACCCTAAAGTTATGAAAATAACGAAAGTCCATACATTCTAGTTAGTTGCTTAAAAAGAAAAGTATAAAAAATAAGAAAAAGGAAAAATACAAAAATATGTGTGGTAATAAGTGTAAATATATAAAAAAATGGTCAAAACGGGGCTTTTCAAAGCTAATGATTCTTTAATTCCCCTTGATGAACACTTAGCTACTTTTCGAGGTAATTAGTCGAGGGGGATTGAGATTCTTGGTTTTCTAAAGTGTTTACTTATGGCATTGCGTGAGGACACGGCAATAGTTTAGTATGGGGGATTTTGATATGTGCTTAATTACACATACCTTTGACCTAATAAAACGAGCTTAAATGACCAAAAACGGACATAAAATGCCAAATATATGTTTGTTTTGCTATTTATGATGTGCATGTAACTGATATTCACTAAAGGATAAAAACAAAGCCAAACCTGGAAGGGCTTATAGGGTTTTCCTAGCTTGTTTTTAAACAAGCTAGAGCTTGTCGATAAGCTCTTAAGAGCATTTATGCCCTTGTTTTGAGCAAAGGGTTTTGTAAGTTTTCTCTTTTCATTTAATAGCTTATTTACTGTTTCATTGCTTATTTCTGCTTATCTTTGCTTATTTTTGCTTAATCATTGCTTATTTTGTCTTTCTAAATGCTTTTTATGTTTATGATTTAGCTTTTATGTCCCTTGATTGTTTTTCATATAAAACTGTCTTTTATAGCTTTCAAATTGCTCATTCTTATTTGCTTATTTTAAGTGCCTATTTATGTGTTCTTATTGCTTATTAGTGCTTAATATACATTGTTCATCATCTGTTTTTAAAAATCTTAGCTTATACCAAATTGTTTTAAGCTTAAATATGGTTTTCAAATCTCTTAAGGGGTGTTTGGCACAAGCAGTATTAACTCATGTTAATACTGCTTGAGTGTTCTTGACCTTTTAGTCTATTTTGATAAGCTCAAATTAAGTTTAAAAGTTAGTTTGCTTAAGCTTTTAAAGTTTACAAATCAAGTTTAAGGCTTATTGTATCCATGGTTTGAATCTGTAGAAATTTAGTTTGATAAAATTGCTTATTAGGTTAGATCTTGATTTATGGCATTAGAGTGTCATTTTCTTGCTTGTTTTAAGCTTAAAATGCAGTAGAATATGGTTGTTATAAGTGTGCATTTGTCACTTGCAAATCTATCAAAATCTGTCAAAGTTTATAGCACCAGTTTTAAAACTTAAAAGTCACTTTTTAATCTCAGTTTTAGATTAGTTTAAGCTTGGTTTAAGCCTTGAATTTGTTTGCACAAGCTAATTGGGTGTTAAACTCAATCTGTTTGAGCTTTAACTGTCTTAGTTTTAATAGCTTATTTTTAGGGCTGCAGAAGCCATTTTACAACCTTGAAAAAAAACCAAAAACATGTCTTTAGTGTAAACTGCCTTTTTCATTTAGTCTTTTTCTAGCTTGTTCTTTAATCTTAATTGCTTAATTATTGCTTTAATGTGCTTATTAGTGTCCAATATTCATCTGTTTTTTATGTCTTAGCTTTTTCCAATTGCTTATTAGTTCTTAATCTAGCTTAAAGTTTGTCAAAACCCCTTTTAGCATGTTTTTTATGTCAAACTGTCTTAGAGGTTTTTAGGGCTTTTTATCTTAATTTGTTGGCTTAATTTTAATATTTTATGCTTATTAGGGTTAGGTAGTAATCTATTTTCAGCTTATTTACTTTTTACTTGCTTATTATGTCTAAAAAAGCCAAACAGTCTTACCCTTTTAGTCTTAGTTAAAAAAACCAAATATGTCATTTAAGCTTATTTCTAGCTCATTTTATTAGCTTATTTGTGATCAAAAGAGCTTATTAGGTTAGGGACTTGGTCTGATTTAGCTTATTTAGGTTTTGCTTTAGCTTATTAAGTTTGTAGAAAGCTAGCAGTTTAGTTAAGTTCCTTTAGTATATTTTTTTTAAACTGTCACTTTTAATTGCTTATTTCTAGCTTATTTTCAAGTTTTATAAAAAGTTCCTTTTTTAAAGTTTTCCATTTTTGCTTATTTTATAACTTTTAAAAAAAAGAAAACACAAAAAAAATGTTTTATAAAAAAGAGAGGTCACAGGGGTCGAACCTATGACCTCCCCTTCATAACACCAACACCTTAACAACACCCCACATTGCCAACTCGCCCTTGGGTCTTTTTCATAAATGTATTGTTTTATTTAATATTTAAAGTCATTTTCAGTTTTATGCTTAGCAGCTTATATAAGCTTATTTAGCAGCTTATCCGTAGGGGTCATTTCTAGTTTGCATTTTTCTTAGCTTCTAAATAGTTCAAAGTACTTTTCATAATTTTTTCAGATTTTTATAAATTAGTTTAGTATTTTTAATTAATTTTTTAGATTAAATCAATTTTTAATTCATAATAAATAAAATAAAAGTCAAAAAAATATAATTCTTTTTTTTTAATTTTCTTTTATCATTTAGGACCTTTAAAAATTAAATTTGCCTTTGTAGGGTTAAAATTTGATAATTTAGGTTTTAGAGTCGCGTTTTTAATTCCCGTTAACATTTTAGGTTCGATCTTTAATTGCTTTAATTGTTTACTTGCGTTTGTTTGTTTTTACATATTAGTTGTAGAAATAGAATCCCAAATCAAACATTTGATCATTCAATCACTCGATCACGAACTTAACCTCAATTCTTAAATTCACGCCTCGTCGGGATACGCTCGGGAAGGTTTTGGATTTTACTTTGGATAAAAGTAATCTTCTAGAAGCCTTACGGAATACTTACTCTCTCTCTCATTATTTGATAATTTGATTTTTATTATATATATGTATATTAAGTTATATATATAAGTATAATTAAGTTTGAAAACCAGTAACCTGGAGTTGTTGCTCTATATTCCCCTCCTTGAAAAGGTCCACTAAATTACGTGTAGTAAGTTTCTTCTAGAGTTTTTCCTTCTTCTTTGAGTGGGCAATTTTTGGTGTAATGGGGTCCTTTGCATTGTTCACATCCTACTTGAGCAGCATAAACTTTTTCATTTACCTTTTTGATTTCTCTTCCAAGGTTGTTCAGTTGTGCTTTGTATGGCCTTTTTTTTGCTATCAAATCAGAAAGGTTCAGTTGCTTCTGACTCTTGATGTTTCATTGTGCCATTTTTGAGAGTATTCAACCATTTCTTAGATGGCTGTTTTTGCATCAGCAGCAGTCTTTGATGGTATGACACCTCTTGAATTAAGAATTTATAAAGTTAGAACATCCAATCCCTTATAGAACAAGACTACCTCCTACATCTTCGTTAAATAGTTGTTGAGGACAATTCACTCAAGAGCTCTTTAAATATTAGTTTTCCCAGCTTGATAGAGGTGTTCGTCCGGTTCTTGTTAAAGTTGTTGATTTTACTCCATTTTCTTTTGTAGTACGAGCAGAGTGGGCAATAATTTACTATTTAACTTAGTCTTCAGATCTTCCCTATGTTCGTAATCGAACCAGTTGGTTTGGTTCTTAGCCATTGATTGGGGACCTCGATATAGGAGACATGGGAGGCTTTAAGTAATACTCTTGGTCTATAGTAATATTAGGAATGTGGAATAGATCTACAATCTCAAGAAGTTTCTCAATGTGTTCGTTTGCATCTTTATGATCCGAACCGCTGAAGGTGTTAGCAATCCCTGATCCATAGTCAGCTCGGGTCTTGCTCATGTACTGCTCCATAGTTTCTGCCATTGTTTTTGTAACTTCTTCCTCTGAGTATTCTTGGTCAAAAAGTAAATTGAAATCAGGCGATCTCAATTCGTCAAGACTTAGTGTCTTGAAGTGTCTTATAGATGATCGAAATTCTTGTTCAGGTTCTTTGTAAGGTGTGAATAGTTCATTTTTTGAACTCCTTTTCATGCACTACCTGTAACAAGGGATAAACAATCAGTAGGATTTGCTCTGAAGAAAGATAAAAAAAATTAGCACGGAAATCAAATACGAAAACTCAGATTTTGATTTTGTTCCAGATGATCGATACGCCGTATCCAATGGAAGTGGATACGCCATATTAATCAGTTGAATGAATACGTTGTATTGGACAGAAAGTTGGATACGCCGTATCCGATGGAAGTGGATACGCCGTATTCAGTTATCGACCAGAATAGTGTATTGAGAAAACAATTAAATACGCAAACAATTAAACACACAAATATACAAGCTATACAGAATATACAAGAATATACATTAATCTAATTAACACTACTCCTAAGGGTTAGAGCTAATCTAATGCTAAAAACCAAAACATAAAATAAAAATCAAGATTAATTTTAACTCCCCGGCAACGGCGCCAAAAACTTGATCGTGTCGTTGTGTGGTGTTTATTTATGACATTTTAAGTTTTAAATTTATATTTTGCTGACTTAACAAAAAACAACACTTTAACGGGCAATGTACCCGGTCAGTGATAGATTCGTGGTAAGTAGGGTGTCGAACACTTGAAGCGATGTTAAATCTATCAATTTATTTATATTTTGGTTTATCTAAACTAAGTTAATTTTAATTTAAGTCAAACCTATGCTAATCCTATGTTAGTACTAATCCTAATTCTAACAGGTAAAAGGGGGGGTTTAGCCTGAGAGACTGGCACGGGTTTGGTCGGTGACTACAATCAATTCAAGACACTTTTACCCACAAAAGCAAATAAACAGAAGATCAAAGAGCAGTCAAGCAAAATATAAGAAAACTGTATTAACCATTATTAATCTGACTAGAACGTTGGTTTGTTTATTAAGTGCAATGATTTCTTCTCTCGAGGTGGCATATCATTCTTAAGACTTATGCGAGACTTCTTCCTAAGACCTAGACACATTAATTCTGGCATAATTAAAAGTCATCCACTTAAAAGCATCATTATTTTTGGATGGGATTTTTATTTTTTTTAATCTATCTTAGGGATTAAAGCAATGGTGATCTTGTTAAACCCTAGCTCATAGAGACTTTACCCACTTACTGCTTAATGGCAATTTATACACTAGTAGTCCACTAACCAAATCTTTACCAATTAATTAAGAACGTACTCGTTGATCCCAAGGGCCACCTGCCGGTCCAACTAAGCTCACTAATCTAAAGGCAAAGGTAGTTCGTTATTTGTAATCCTATTGGTCTAGATGTATAAATCACTATATGGAGAGCTATCCCGGACTGTAGATTACTTGGTCCGTATCATTAGATCCAGTTGAATAATAGGTCGTATACAAAAGCAAGTAAACAAGTATATTGGTAAACATAAACAAGCATCCAACGATAAATCAAGAAAATCGAGATAAACTAATACCAACATTCAAATCTTCATAATAATGGCTAAGACCCAAGGGTATTAACCTTCAAACGTCATAATAACTACAAGAGCAATTAATATTAGCAAGGAAACTAACTGAGGTTTAAAAATGATTCCAAAAACTGATAACGGACTTACTAAAGTATGGAATTACACGTTATCTCCTATGGAATTGATAACGTTGCTCGACCTCTTCTGCTCTTTTTCTCCTCTGAAAATTGACTTTTATGGTTTAGGTATCGAGAATATGATTTAGCACCCTTAAAACTCATTTTTTAAGTTTTCTATTTATAGGGTCTAGAAGTCAGTTCGATACGGCGTATCCAATGGGTTGGATACGGCGTATTGGGGGTTTCTTGGAGTAGGGACCATGTTTGATATCTTCTAGAATCTTCACATACTATATTTCTAAGACGACGTATTGATATTCTCTGGATACGGCGTATTGAACAAGTTTCCTTTTTGGTCTTTGGTGAGGTATCTTCCTTGATGGATACGGCGTATTGGTCTTCAGAATAGTAATCTTCAAAATATCTTCATTTAAGCTCTAAAATGCGCGCCTTTTGCTAACTTTCACCAAGTACTCCATAATTACTGCAATTCTCAAATATAAACGATTAAGTAACAATTCTTTGCAATAATTATACAAAATAGGTTAATAACATGGGATAAATGATGCTATAAAATAGACGTTATTTGATGTTATCAAGGATTATCAGAAAGGGGTATTTTGGGTATTCCTCAAAGTCTAACTAGCTTAGTTGGGATCTAACTAAGGTTTTGAAATAGCTAGTTAAGGTACAAGAGATGATTCTTAGAATATTCTTTGCTTGGAGAGAAAGGGGGGAATGTTTTGAAATTTGAATTTCAAAATCTTTAAACACATGTTTTATAAAAAGGTATGAGTTGTGTATGAGTTATCATGATGTGATAGAAGGGAGACTCTTGATCTTGTTTGAAATAAAGGGTGAAGATGTAAAGAAGAGAGGTAAGTAGGATAGGTGATATGGCAAGATCAAGGGTGATAAGAGGGTTGTGTTTGTTGTGTGAGTAAGAAGTGTATGATAGTGAGAGAGATTGTGTTTGTTTGAGATAAGAGTTTAATCCAATGGTTGAGAGGAGAATGAGGTATATTGGATTGATGAGGTGGCTTGATCAAGGGTAGAAGAGAAAGTGTGTTTGTTGTCAAGCCAAGGGTGGAGAAAAGAGTGTGAGAATTTGGATTGATGAAGTATCTTGATCAAGGGTGAAGATGAAAAAGGGTGTGTGTGTGTGTGTGTAAAATTTAAATGTTGTGGAGAAGAAGGTGAATAGTGAATGAGTGGTGGAAAATGTTGATAATGCCTCATGGTTAATGATTAGGAAAGGGAAATTAAATGTTGTTAAATAAAAATTACGAAACAAATAGATTAAGTCTAAAATACCAAGTGCTAGTACAACTTTTTCTTGACCCTACACACGATAAAGACACGACTATTTACAACGTCTTTATCATAGATAAAAAACAACAACATAAGTTGGTGTTCCCGTAACGGTCAACTTCCCAAACATCCCATACATTACATACTTTACAAGGTAAGTGGCGATATCTTCCACTTTTATACAATTCCTCTACAAAAAATCGTTATTTTTAATCAACGTAATAATCGATCCAATCGTGTTAATTTCCTTCGTGTAGTTTGCGAAACGATTATCTTCAAACTTTTCTTTCTCTTTTTTTTGTTACGATTTTTCTAATTTTTTTTCTTTTTTTTATAACACTATACTACGAAACTCTGTAGTTTCACCATCTTCATGATAATAATTCCGGATAATTCCTTCGATAATTCCTTCATTCTTCGGACGTACCATTAATTGCGATGGTAGTAAAAATACATGAGTTTTGACTATAATATACATTCCCATTTGCGATGTGCAAATTTCTTTCAACCGTACCAAAATTGACACAAGACTCGGGAAATACAAACTTTACACTTTAAGCAACTAGCAACTGTAAAATAAACTTAATCTAACAGGGTAGGCTAAGGTGTAAAGGTGTAACGAAACAAATAATTGGTGTAGTTCCTAAAGGATTGGCTCTACAGGTTGTTCTAGGGGTATCTTACTCTTAAAATGAGAGTAAACAAAGGGTTTATAAAATACGGTTAACTAACCAAGTAGTTAGTTAATAAGCAACATGTTTAAGGCGATTGGGTGTAATCCTAAAATTTTACGAGTTTTAAACAAGTTACTCCTATTAAATCCATAGTACTTATCACTGCGGTCTCGAATAGATATACCAAGCCAAGTTCTAAAGTCTACTACATCACCGGCACACTCATATTTTTATGGAATTTGGGTAAACATTTGGAAACAGATAAGGTTAAATCCTCACAATATCTAACAAGGGTTATTGTGTGCGGGTTATGTATCAAGTAATTTCACAAAAGTATGCTTGAAAAAATTTAAATTTGAGCATAATTTAAGCATTTTAGTGTGAAAAATAGGACAAGTAAACATTCTAATTTCATCCCCCCACTTGAATTATACAACGTCCTAAAACATTAAAAATACGAGAATTAAAAAGAATTAGAATGAGAAACTCCCCTGATATTTGCTCAGTAGTTGAGTTTTTTAGCAAGATTGTGTGTTGAACAGCCGTCTTGAAGTTTCAAAAGTCCAACACTTCAAGATCTCCAGATTTGTAAATTCTTCACTAATATTCGTCGATATTTCTTTCACGGGGTCCTGTGTAAAATATAGAAAAAAAATATGTATTCCTATCTTGGTAACTACGGTTAACTTAAACCTCAAAAAACAAACTAAATTACGGGTCCAATATTTTTGTGTTGAATACGCCGTAACAAGTGCATTAAATGCCGTATGCCAAAAGCTGACAATAATAATTTAAAATGTGAATAAAGGTAAATACTGATAACGTCCAGACAATCAATATGCCGTATGGTATGGAGCGGATACTCCGTATTGATGTCTGGGAAGATAGACTCGATAAAATTAAATAACAATCCGGGTTGTCTCCCGGGAAGCACTTTTGTTTACAGCGAAGTTTTTCAGTTAGACTTTTCTTCAGCTTCTCACTCGGTGAGCGTAACCATCGATCCTTCGTCCGTCATCCGAAAGATTTCTTGGTAAGCTCGGCACGCCTCATCACTTGTGATTGTAAGATCGTCGTATTCGTCTTCTTTTACGGCAACATATTCTTCTTCGTCATTGAACGAATATGATCATCTTGTATCTTTTTATTTGGTAGATCGGTACCTCGCGAGTTTTGATACTACATAACTTATGTCCTTCTTCATGAGTTTCCTTTTCACATTCTCCTTCATCATAATTATGGTAGTAAATCTCATGGCTATTCCATCTTTTCCAACAATCATTGCCTGATTCATCATCACTGATCAAGCCCTCCATGATAGCTTTATTTCTTAAGGCTTCGTCTTTTAGTTCGCTATCTTCCAGAGTCTCATACCATTCAAGGTCTTAGTAATGGAGCGAGTTTCCAATATGGTAAGCTCCGGGCAAATTTCCTCCATTACAATAACTCCATCCTCCTCCAACTATAGGTTGGCCATTCCGAACATCTAGTTTTATAGTTGAAAGGCTTGCAAGTATGTTTGACTGTTTCGGTTCCTTCCATATTCCATTATCAAGCCATGGTTTGTCATACACCCATGGTACATTCTCGTTCCATTTGTAAATCCAATCGTCTTTGTAATCTTCATAGGTTTTACACCTCATAATATCTTTGTAAGTAAGTCCGGATCTACTTTGAGAAGTTAATTAAATTCATTGAATGCCAAACAGAGATGTGTCTCATAGTTAAAAACATCAGTTTCTATCTTAAAATTTTCGGCGGTTTCTTCTTCAAGATCAAAAGATTCATCATCAGACACCTCAATTTCATCACCACCTATTTTCTAGTAATCCCACAAAGCTCCTTTGGTGAATACATCAATCGTTTTATAGTTTAAGAACTTTGTAGCCAACTAGCCTTCGAATCTTGGATTGGCTGGGTCCCATTTTATTACGAGAGTGTTATTTCCCTCGATGCGAGAAGGCGGGTAGTATTTCTTAAAAAAATTTCCAGTTAAGTCGACCCAACAAGTGATTGATTCTTTGGTTTTATCAAACCATCTCCGTGCACCTCCAGCCAATGAGATTGGGAAACCAAAGAATCAATCACTTGTTGGTGAAAGTAAGAAGATCCTTACCCTCTATCATTCTTCATCCTAACCCTTGGTTAAACTCGAATGAGGACGTGATCGAACACACATGTCTATTCCGTCGTTACAGCTATATATGTGTGCTTCAGCTGCTTTGTTGGTGTGGTACTTTTGGTGAAATATTTTAAATGATCAACCCTAACCTTATAAAAAAAACCCATTTTTAACCTTTATAACTTTTTTACTCTTCTCCTTAGCTCTAGTGGTGGAGGAAGTGTAATCCTTGTCCATGCCTATGAATAGACTACTCGTCATACCCGAGCAAATTTGAGCGAATTAGTTACATGTTACCAAATAGATTAGTTAGTGATTTTTGAGTGTTTTTTTATCTTCCATTTTCGTGAGGGTGTTTGGTTGTGTACTTGTAATAATCAAAATAAAGCATAAAACGGAAAAATCCTTAGGATAGCATTTTTATAAATTTCTAAAGGCTACCTTGAGAAAAGTAGATTTCAGTGGGGGATATTTGATGACATCAAAAAACGTCAATTTTATAGCATCATTTATCCCATGTTTATTAAACCCATTATGTATAATTCATTGCAAAGAATGTTTACATAATATCGTTTAATTTTGAGGAATATGCAGTAATTATGAAGTACTTGTGAAGATTAACTAAATTGCACGCATTCAGGAGCTTAACCGGAAGATATTTGCAGATTAATATTACTGACAACTAATACGTCGTATCCCTACAAGGAAAATAAGGCGAAAGTGCCTCTGCACTCACCAACAGACCACGAATGAAAACAAGATCCTAAAACCCCGTATCCAGAAGAAGGCAATAAACGCCGTATCAAGCTATATGAAATAAAATAAATGTTTTAGAAGATATCAAATGTGGTCCCTACTCTAAGAAACCCCCGATACGCCTTATCCAAGACTTTGGATACGCCATATCGACCATATTCCAGACCCTATAAATAGAAAACTCATAAATGAGTTTTAAGTGTGCTAAATCATATTCTCGATACTTAAATCATAAAAGTCAATTTCTAGAGGAGAAAAAGAGCATAAGAGGTCGAGCAACGCAATTAATTCCATAGGAGACAATGTGTAATTTGTAATCGTTCAGTTTTTGGTATTATTCATTAACTCGGTTAGTTTACCTTGGCTAAATTATTACTTTTGTATTGATTATGACGTTTGAAGGCTAATACCTTTGGTTATTAGCCATTATTATGAAGATTTGAATATTTGGTTTGTTTATCTCGATTGCTTAATTTATCATTGATTGCTTCTTTATGTTTATCAGTTTATACTTGTTTATGTGCTTTTGTATGCGATGTATCATTCAACTGAATCTAGTAATACGGACCAAGTAATCTAGATGCCGGGATGGCTCTCCATATAGTGATTTATACATCTAGACTAATAGGATCACGAATAATATCCTATCTTTTCCCTTAGATTGTGAGCTTAGTTGGACCGGCAGGTGACCCTTAGGATCAACGAGTACATTCTCAATTAATTGGTAAAGACTTGGTTAGCGGACTACTAGATTATGAATTGCCATTAAGCAGTAAGTGGGTAAAGTCTCTATGAGTTAGGGTTTAACAAGATCACCATTGCTTTAATCCCTAAGATAGATTATAATTAGCAAATAAGGATGCTTTATGCGGATACGTTTAATTGTGACAGAATTCTTCGTATCTAGGTCTTAGGAAGAAGTAGCGCCTAAGTCTTAAGAATGATATACCGCCTCGAGATAAGTAATCATTGCACTAAATAAACAAACCAACGTTCTAATTGGATTAATAATGGTTAATACAGTTTTCTTATATTTGGCTAGATCGCTCTTTTATCTTCTATTAATCTGCTTGGGTGTGTTTTAGTGTCTTAAGTTGATTTCCGTCACCACAAAACCCGTGCCAGTCTCTCAGGCTGAAACCCCCCCCCCCCTTATTCGTTAGATTTAGGATTAACATAGGTTTAGCATAGGTTTAACATAGAAGAGAATTAACTTAGTTTAGATAACCAAAATATTAATAAATTGAAAAATTGTTTCTCGCTCTTAGTGATCGACACCCTACTTACCATGAAACTCCCATCTGGTCGGGTACACTGCCTGTTAAAGTGTTGTTTTTGGTTAAGTCGGCAATATATAAAATTAAAATTTGAAACATAAATTACAACCACACAACGACACATCAAGTTTTTGGCGCCGTTGTCGGGGAGTGAAAATTTAATCTTGATTTTTATTCGATATTTTGGTTTTTAACATTAGAATAATCTAACTATTTGGATTAATGTAGCTTAGAATAGTTTATATTCCTGTTTGTTTGCTTATTGTGTTTGTGTAATACGGCGTATTCAGTTTACTGACTACGACGTATAAGTTATTTGACGATTTTCTTTCCTAGCAAGTTTATTATAGGATGGACAACCCCAATATTACTATGGAAGAATACAGCAGGCTCAAAGAAGAAAAAGCTCGTCAACGTGGTAAGGTGTATAACTGGGAAACTGTTAAGTATGGTAAGATCTGGTATGATGAAGACGTTCACGACCTTAGATCCGTTGAAACCGAATTCCCAGCTATAGTCTTTACTGACGAGTTATCATCTGAAAAAACACTCTCTTGTGAACCCACGGTAAGTTCTCTTAACAACAATGAAATTGACTTTAGAATATCGTTTGACGAATCCGACAATGAAGATTACACGGTAATTTTTGACAAAAACTCATTTTCTTATAAAATAATTTTTGCCAATGATTTGAAAACGGATTCGGAAAATGATAATGAAAAAGTTAATATGCCTTTGTTTCCGTCACCCGAACCAATGGTCAGTTGTTTTGATGATTTAGACTTCTTTAAAGATTTTGAGAATGAATTTCCAGCCATTGTTTACAATGATGCTCTAACGTCTAAATTAGATTCCTCAACTGAACTTGTTGAAATTCCTCATCATATCGATGAATTTGATTTGAAGGATGAAACATCATTGTCTAAATATGATGAAGAGGAACAAAACGTTTTGTACTTTAATGATCTATTCCCTTTCAACATAATATATCCCGATGATCTAAAATCGGATAAGGACAATGATGATGATAAAATCGATATTAAACAGTCTTTGAGGGGTAATGTAATAAATACCGATGATGGTGCCTATGCACATGGGTCAAATAATCTTTTGGAAATAAGTCATAATACATCTAATAAATTTTTCAAAACTGCAAATTTTATCCAGGAATTAAATGTTAATATCGTGGCTTGGAATTATCACAAAAACGGGATGCTAATAAATCTTTTTTAAGAATTTATATGTGTCGTTTGGCATTCCGTTTGACCCAAATTGTTTTATAAGGATGGGAGTAAATTGGGGCAAGTCTAACCTAAAGATTTTTCTGTAAACAAAAGTACTTGCCGGGAGACAGCCCGGAATGTATTTTCAATTTTCTTATCGAGTCTGTCTTCCCAGATGTCTATACGGCGTATCCAAACCCCATGGATACGGCGTATTGACTACCTGAACGTTATCCAGTCTTTATTTTTCTGTATTTTAAACTTTATTGTCAGATTTGTCGATACGACGTGTTCGTTAAACGAATACAGCATATTTGACTTCTGACCCGTACGTAGGATTGTTTTATATAGGTATCAATACGGCGTATCTTTGGGTAAGGATACGGCATATCGACTTCCTGTATAGTTTTTAGGTTTTTATTTCGAGTCTAACCAACGAATACACGGAGATAGAATTGCACTTGTTTTTTATGCTTAATACAGGACCTTCTTAACGAAACGACGACGTTGGTGGAAGTATTTATATTATGGAAATCTCGATGTGTTGAAGTCTTGAGAGATCTAAGGTGGTTGTTCAACACATTCTTGCTCATAAACTCAACTAGGAGAATCTACCGAGCAAAACATCAGGGGAGTTTCTCGTTCTAATTCTTTTAATTTACCGTTTTTAATGTTTTATCTATACAATGAGGACGTTGTATAATTTAAGTGGGGGAATGGGAATTAGAATGCATACTTGTCCTATTTTTCACAATAAAATGCTTAAATTATGCTCAAATTTAAAAAAAATTCAAGCATACTTTTGTGAAATTACTTGTTACATAACCTGCATACAATAACCCTTATTAGATATTGTGAGGATTTAACCTTATCCGTTTCCAAATGTTTACCCAAATTCTATAAAAATATGAGTGTGTCGGTGATGTTGTAGACTTTAGAACTTGGCTTGGTATATCTATTCGAGATCACAATAATATCTACTAGGGATTTAGATGGATGATAACTTGTTTAAAATGGTAAATTATAGGATTACACCCCAAAAAAGGCCTTTGTATGTTGTTTTATTAACTAACTACACTGGTTAGTTAAATCCCCGTATAAACCCTTTTGTTTACTCTCATCTTAAGAGTAAGATACCCTAGAAAAACCTATAGAGCCAATCCTTTAGGAATGACACCAACTGTTTATTTTGTTACACCTTTACACCTTAACCTACCCTGTTAGATTAAGTCTATTTATCAGTTGCTAGTTGCTTAAAGTGTAAAGTATGTATTTCTCGAGTCTCTGGGTGGGTGACTAGTTTTCCTATCTTTGGTGGATGGGTACGGGTGTTGTGTGAGAGGAAATTTGCGGTCATGGTGTCAAATAAGAATGTAAAAGGTAGTGCGGGAGGTAACTCATGGTATTTTTTACTACCATTCGAGTGGGGGGGGGGGTGGGGGGAAGAGAGAGAGGGGGGAGTTGTGGTTACGTCCCGAAGAAATGAAGAAAAATCAAAGGAATTATCCGGAATTATTATGATCGTGAAGATGGTGAAATTACACCGAGTCTCGTAGTTAGTATGAAAAAAAGGAAAAAATTAGAAAAATCGCAACAAAAAAGAGGAGGAAAGTTTGGAGATAATCATTTCGCAAAAGCTTAAACCGAAGGAATTATATTAAGGATCGATTATTCGTTGATACGTCTTATAAGTCAACGATGTAATATTTTGTATAAAGTGGGTAGATGGGGGATAGCACGGCGACAGGGGGTGGAGGGCTTGTAAAAGTATGTAAATAGGGATGATAGGAGGTTGACTGTTTACGGGAAAACCAACGTTTAGGTTGTTGATTTTTGATCTGTGATCAACGGACTTAAGTGTAATATGTGTGTCTTTATCATGGTAACGATCGGGAAAAAGTGTCTAGCAACTTGTACCTTATCTGTTTAGACTTAGTCTATTTGTTTCGTAATTTTTATTTAACAATAATTTATTTCCCTTTCCTAATCATTAACCTTGGGTTTTACTTGAATGAGGATGTGATCGAGTCATGCATGTCTATTCTGTTGTTACGGCCATGTATGCGTGATTCGACTGCCTTGTTGGTTTATTACTTTTGGTGAAAGTTAGAATATCCATACCCTATATCATTCTTCATTCTAACCCTTGGTTAAACTCGAATGAGGATGTGATACAACCAGTAGTTACATGACTATTCAGTCGGATACAGCCATGTATGTGTGATTCAGCAGTCCTTGTTGGTGTGGTACATTTTGGTGAAAGATTGGATTAGAATGGAATAGAGTAAGCATCCTTAAGCCTTAAAATAAAAACCCGATTATGCCTTTAAAAGTTGGTTACTCCTTAGCTCTAGTGGTGAGATGTGTATACCTTGCCAAGCCTATGATAGAAATACTCATCACGAGACCGAGGTAATTAAGTGAAATTAGTTACATGTTACCACATATATTATTTAAGTGATTGAGTGTTTTCATCTACCTCTTAATGAGGTGATTGAGATGTGTACTTGTAATAGATCAAAGATAAATGCTTAAAATGAAAAAATCCTTAGGGATACAATTTTATAAAAGCTTATAAAGACTACGGGGGGGGGAGGAGAGAGGACAAGTGAGCGGGTGGATCAAGGGTGGCGGGGGTGGGAGGAGGGGGGGGAGATTGTGATGACAAAGTCAAATAACGTTACTTTTATACATCATTTTATCCCATGTAAAAAATCCATTTTGATAATTAATTGCAAAGAATTGTTACATAAATCGTTTTTATATAGAGAATATAGCATAATATATGGAGTATTTGTTGAAGATTAGCAAAAGGGCACGCATTCTGGAACACTGCTCCCTCTACACCCACAGATACCCACTAAACACTGACGGGAGGGGGAGGGGGGTAGGTCTTGTGAGGGGGAGGGGAGGAGGACCAGTTCTGGCGGGGAGGGGTGCCCCACCCACCGACCTCATACCATTGTACACATGTGATCGCACACATCGGCATATACATCTGAATCTCACACACACACACACAAGAGCAGCGAGCTTCACACAATCTACTCTGGTCTGACACCCAAACGCCCACAGACAACCATCTCTTACACACCTTCTTAATACACACACTGAGGAGGTATTCAAGACACTAATCTGCGCCCAGACCCATAAATATCATTTAATGTAAACGTCTCACCAACTACACCACATAACACATTCAACTGAACATACAGTGAGAGAGGTCTCGAGACAGGAGCGAGACCACAACTCTCGCTACACTATCGTCCTGTACCTACACACTCATCTACAAGTACCTAGGTAGCGTTGTAACATTTCTCAATTTCAGGTCACTTTACGACATCTATTATTCGTCACTATTTATTTTGGTCCGACACGCGTTTACTTTTAATAATTACTTTTAAACTAAATCGCGTAGACTAGAAATAATCATTTAATGTAAACGGTCATCAAATAAATTAAGGTTTGCATCAACCAAGTAGTAAATAATTATTAAGAAGATAATTATTAACTTTGCGTATTTTATTTTTATTGGTCACGTAAAAGGGCTACGTTTCGCAATAAAATACATTTGGACATACCCCGGAAATACCTAGACTTACCTAGACTTAAACCAATACCCGTTTTAAAAGCCTAAACACAAGATTTAATCAAATCTTGTGTTAATATCACTTGAGTGCCGAATGTGGGCAAGTAAACCCACACAAAATCGTCCTTGGTGATTTATTAGCTACTAAAGATCTCCTAATGATCTTAACAAGTACTAGTACATCCATGTTTCAATTAATGCATGTCCTAATGGTCTCCTAATGGCTATTTATCCATTGGTTAATAACCAATTCTCCCTTTTGATCCCTTTTGTGCCGCGGTTAACAAGGAAAGGAGCACACAAACCATATCATTTCATATCTTAGGTGAATCTTGTACAACATCTTGCTAATTAAGTCATGTACTTGGTGGTTTAACCTAAAACCATGTGTAAGCAACTAAAACCCTCCTAAACCACCTCAACTCATTCGTTTCTAGTCAAGGGAGAACCAAGAGGAGTTAACTAGCTTAATATCCTATAAATAAGACACACTAGTTCCCTTAACACACTTCTAAACTCTTAAAACTCTCTCAAGGATAAACACTTCCTATTTACTCCCATATCCCATTCGGCATTAACCTTACACGAACCACATTTAACCCACAATTGTTCTAAGAACACAAGGAAGCCTTAAAGATCAAGCTTAGGGTTTTAAGAAGGAAAGCACGAGCTAAGGGATTCGGGTTTATAAGCTTGGAGCTTAAGTTATACACGTTTGGGTGTATACGAGTCGAGTTTACGTCTAAACTCACAACCAAGGAAACTAGGACCCTTTGTAAGTCGTTACTAGGTCTTCTATGTCATTTATGTTCGTCTTATCTTTACTTAAGTTACTATGTCGCGTTATATGCGGGTTAGATACCTCATGGACGTGAGACATGCATGGTTCGACCCATGCATGATTCACGCTCCTAAGTTAAACAACAATGTGGACTTGTGTGGTGTAAACTTGATTTAAAAGGATGATAACTAGCATGTTATAGCGTAAATTTTCATAAAAATGCACAAACGTAATCAAGTGGATTATGGAAATCGTTATGGCACGAGCACAAAAAGTATTCACGTAAACTTTTGTTGTAATCGAAACCTTTGGGCTTGGGAACTCATGCAACGACATATTAAACGAGTGCATGTAATGAATATCGATTCATAAACGTTAAAGAAATGCCAAAATGGTACGTCGAGACCTAGGAATCATTTAGCAACTCAAAGGGCTAAGTTCGGGTCACGTTGGGCTTGGCAGCCCACTGTGGGAGGCCCAACAGGCCCAGCGAGCCTCGTACGATAAGCTACGGCTTATAAATAAGCTATACAAGCTTATTCATGGGCTAGGAATGCTTATTAAATTGACTTGGGCTTTGCATTGCCTTTCAAAACCAAACCGAACCCTTAATGGGCTCACTAGCCCATTAACGAGTCCTATTCGAGCCATAAGCTCACAATAAGCTCAAAGCAGCTTATTGATAAACTCACATAAGCTAGATGGACTTAATGGACCCAAATATAGTTAACGGACCCTAATGGACCAAGTCGAACCCATTAGAAATGTATTCGGGTTTCTATTTGGCCCACAAAGCCCAATACCGAGCCGGACGGCTTATTGAATAAGCTGAATTGGAAAACAGAACTAATAAGTTCATAAGGCTAGAAAGTAAGTTAAAAACACCTAATGGACCTTAGTATATAATTCGGGTTGAGTTATTGGGCTCACGAGCCCAATAAGCTCGAAAAAGCCAACCAACTTAAATAAGCTTAATGAAAACAATTGTGCCTTTTAAAACTATATCGGACCTTTAAAACGCTTATTGGACCTTAATGGGTCCAATAAGGCCCATTAAACCAAAATAAGCTCGTTAAAGCTTATTTATAAGCTTAGGCAACTTATACAGCTTAAGGGTATTGAATCATAATGTCACTTGTTAGATCTTAATCGGAGTTAAAATGTGATTTTTACAAGTTAAGGGGCTAAAAGAGTCAATTTGCAAACTATTGGGTTAAAACTGTCATTTTTGGACTTTAATAAGTCTAGGGGCTGTTTTGAATATTCTGAAAGTTAAGGGGCTGATGTGAAACTATAAGGACCTAAAGTGAAACTTTGGATAGTTAGAGGACTAAAAGTGTAATTAAGAAACTTAAGGGTGTTTTGTAAACAAATGTGATTTTATAAATACCTAACAAACCGCACGAGTTACAATATATTCGGATATTATTCGGTTTTAACCACGACTTAATAAATAAGAATATTTATTAACAAAGTTTATACATTTCCCAAGAGCCATCATAATTACAAATAATTTCAAATACATTAAACGCGTACACCACCACACAAGTGATAACATTATATGTAAACTAGCAAAATTTATTGTAGTTTATACATTGAGTCGTTAGCCTAAACTTGTACACTAAGATTGGCCGTATTTACTTAGGTATTTAACGGTGTGATTCATTGCTTACTTGGATATATATTTATCATTCCGAGGACTACCTTCTAAGGTGAGTTCATAGCCCCATGTTTTACAATTATTTAAATGATTTACATCTTTGGGGTGAGAACATGCTTTGTTTTACAAATTAGACGCAAGTGCACATTTTATACTATGATTACGTGTTTGCCTAAGTAGCGATAACCCATTAAGTCCATTATCATGAACTGTCAATTACTGGATTGTGAGCGCGAATGTTATAGATAGATCTATTTGGGATTGACAATCCCCGTTCGAGTGATTAGCTATCACCAGGAACGAACGTATACCATGTTAAATTTGGGATGTTCCGGGTTAGAACATCATTCACGGGCAATTATTGGCAATTTATTTGCATTTATACATGTCAAGCTTCGGTGTCATGAGCTTAGGAAAATGTAATCACTTTTTATGATGTTTGCATCTGTTGCTTAATCATACACTTGGAAATCTTGCGGTTCTACAAATTTGCGGTCTCTACATTGTATGTTCATAAACCTATGAATTCTCACCAACTTTATTGTTGACGTTTTAAGCATGTTTTTCATCGTCAATAGGTACGAGGTGCGATGATACATTAGGAGTCATTATGAAGAGTCAACAATAATATTTGGGGTCTATTACCATTTTGGATAATTGTTATAAACGAAATCTTTATTTATATTGTTGAACAATTGAAGCCATGTGCTTATTTAGACAAAACAAAGTATTTTGTTAGCAAATTGCGATTCGGTCGTTCTCATAATCTTGTGCTATTGAATCTATGAAGTAACGCCTCGGATATTCAACATTCCCCTGCAACCAGAATTTGGGGGTGTCTACAACAGTAGTGACTACAAAGACATGCAGATTTTAGAGTTATAATTGCAAAAATTGTCCATGTGGTTCGTCCAGATTTAACGAAAATGGTTCCCTCAACTTTTTGTAACAATAAATGGTCCCCAATGGTTGTGAAACATAACGGTTTGGCTCCCTGTGAGAAGAGAATTCATAACGTTTTTTGGTCCCCATGACCCATAACGGATTTGGTCCCTATAGGGACCAAACCCGTTATGTTTCACAATCATGGGGATAATTTTCCTTACAAAAAAGTTTGAGGGACCATTTTTGTTAAATTCGGACGACCACAGGGACCATTTATGCAATTAACTCCAGATTTTAAGTTCAATTATAGATAAATTAAGATCGAACATTAGGTCTGCCATTTCGACATTATAAGCATCTCGAACAGAAAATTCACCATGTAGTGACTCTACCCGAGATAAACGATCATCTCTACGCTCAGCAATATGGGTATTTAAAATACAAATAGCGATGTATGCAAGAAATTGTTTATGAATAAGTGCCAGGTCTCAAGCATCCCTGTTTTCAACCATTAAATCGGGGATCTGATTAAAACCATTTTCTATTTGTCGCATATCATTCAGGGCACATCCTGGTAGCCATTTGTCTCGCCAAATATTAATCGAAGTACCATTGACTACATTTTACATAGATCCTTTACGAATGGGATCAAGTGCAATATAGATACTTCGCTCGAGATGTTTGGTAGTGCAAGGAACTTTTCTACTGTTGTAACGTTAAGGTTTTTTCTTAATCGCAACATATTTTACATAAAACTAGGTGAGTAATCGTGCATAGCACCGAGATTTTAAAGCAACAAAGAGTTATAGTTACGATATTGTTGTTAAGTTTTCCTGTGAAACAATGATAGTGTAATTAAAAAAAATTGTAACATGTGATAATTCAACTTAAAGAACAGTTCTTAAAATGTGTCAAAGAACGTATAAAAATATTTAATGAAACTGAAAATGAAACATAACAGGAAATTTAAAATAACTAACAATGCACATTATTCGTCACGTAAAACTTTTTGGTAGACGGCATTTAAGATGTAGCCCCCTTAACTGAACTTTTGGGAAGGTTTCAACAACAACAAAATAATAGTTGGTTAAAACAATGCCTCGTACCTCGCAAAAAAACAATGAATAAATAAAAGGTTTGTTATTTATAGCCTTAAGGGCTACATTTAAAAATTAAAAAGATGCAGGAGTGCTTGTACATTAGATCGGTTAGGAGTGTTTATATGCAAGGGGTGGACGGTTTATTGTTAACATGCAAACATTCAATACATGTCTGAATGTCTTATACGTAGCCTTAGGGCTACATTTAGCATTTTTCATAAATAAAATACTACAATTATACTAACTTCATTATCGTTAAAACAAAACAAAAAACACAATAAATAAAGGGAATATGACAAAAATACATATTTTTACAAACATACTTCACCAAATATCCTTTTTTGTAAAAAAACCCAAAATACCCATAAAGTTCACAAAGATTACAAATTTTTGAAAATTTCTCAGTTTTCATCGGTTTTCACGCTTAGCTCAAAACATCAAGATTGTAGATATTTTTTAAATTTTGAATTTTATGAAAAAATTCGCAAGATTTGACTTTGCGAGGTCAAACCTTGCGTAGTTTTTCATAAAAATCAAATTTTTAATAAATGCTTCATTTTCTTTCGGTTTTCACGCTTAGCACAAAATATGAAAGTTGTATATCTCTCTTATCTCGTCAAGTAGCTTTTTTAAACACGCAAAAAGAAGTATGTATGTGGAAGTTATGACTAAAATATCACACCTACTAAACGAGAAAAAGTTGTGCAATCTTGGTCGTAACTTTCTTATACGAATTTTTTTGGTTGATTCAAAAGCCACTAAACTATAAAAGAGATTTCTACAACTTTCATGTTTTGAGCTAAGAGCATTGGGTACAGTGGGCTCATGGCTTCAAGTCATAGGCCAAAAAGTGCTGACACATCAGCAAAAGTGCTATGACACCAGAAATGTTATGGCACCACACTTTGTGGCTCCCTCGTTGGCACCACAAAATCTGATGCCGTGGGAGAATTTTTTATTTTTCATTTACATAAAATAAGAAATACACAATATAACTTAAATAAATTTCTTTAATATTAAAAACACATTACGATAAATAAATAAAAGACATTACATAAAAAAAACATAGTACGTAAACAAACAAAACATGGATTAACTTTGCAAAATTTTAAAGCACCAGAGACTAATAATGTAAACTAATATACTACAAGGTTATAAACACAAAAAACATAAAAAAAACACCCCCACGTTGTCTTCTTTCTCATCTGTCTTCTTCCTCAGCTGAAACCTGCAAAACAAAAAAACCACATCACAAACACAAACACATCACACCAACACAAATAAAAAAAGAAACAAACCCACAAAACACAAAAAAAAGAAGGAAAAGCTCCACAGCGTGGGCTGGTCGCCACGATATCGTTGGTGCGAAGAAATGGTGGGCTGGTGGCCATGGCGCCAAGCCATCAACCACCACCCCTTCCTCTAAACGTGAAAACAAAAAAAGGGAGAAATTTGCAAAAATTCGCAAAGTTTGACCTCGAAAAGTCAAACCTTGCGACTTTTAGTAAAATTCGCAAATACTCGCAAACCTTGCAAATTTTATGGGTATTTCGATTTTTAAAAACAAATGGGTATTTGGTGAAGCATGTTTGTAAAAATGAGTATTTTGTCATTTTTCCATAAATATAATACTACAATTTCAATAACCTCATTTTGGTTAGAAACTTGTTCAACAATAACATTAACAATTTTTGGATCTCTTAATTTTATCATTCAGCTAACACAATCATCAACACACAAATGGTATGTTATATAGTAGAGTGTATCGATGCGCGTTTTAGAGAGTCTACTCTTTTTTTGAAACAACATATCTAAAAAGTTGTCATGCATTATAATGGGTAAAAGTCGAAAAATACCCACGAACTTTTCAAAATGTCCCGACATGACCAACGAACTAAATTTCGTTCTTACTAGACCAATGAACTTTCAAATATTGTTTTGATATCACCCATAACGTAAACTTTTACCGACACCGTGTCAGTTACCTTCTTTGGTGGGACCGGTTTTTTTTTAACCAAAAAAAAGTCAAAGCCTATATAGCTATTTCTTCTTCAGACCATCCATAGTCCCTATATAGCTATTTCTTCTTCAGCCCATCCATAGTCCCTAAGGATTTTCAGCTTCTTCTCAATAGTCGATTTCTTTAACCTAGTGACTAGACAAATCCCATAGACGAACATCTTCGAGTGCTCATGGATTCCCAATTCTTCTACAACCCAAGCCAATTTACGCTCAAAAGCCAATCAATCTAACGTAAGAACCCAAGGTTCATTAGTGATTAATCTTACGATTTGGTCACTAGATAAACCTCGGATCTGCAATTGCAATAAATTGGCCCACACTTTATCAAGGGATGCACCAAACAACCATTTTGATTTCTTGATAACTTTAATGGCTTGTTCATCATTAGTTACAAATGTTCTAATTAAATTTATAACAGGAATAATTCGTGTATGCGTCCCATATTTTAAGACCCGGATTCACCTTCATTAACTGAGTAAGATCCGACCCGGAAAACCTATTTTCCAGAAAAACCCGTATTTTGGGTTCAACGGTTTTGTTGGGGTAACAAGTTAGGGTTTTGGGAGCATAAAAAATGAGTGACTGTTACTTTTGGGAGCATAAAAAATGAGTGACTGTTGGGGTAACAAGTTAGGATTGTGGAAAAGTGGGTGACTGTTACTTTTGATCTTGTAATACAGAAAAAAAATGGTTGGGGTGATGGAGAAGAAATGATAAAAGGTGATGTGGAATAAAAAAATAAAAAAATTAATGACGTGAATATATAGCCGGTCATATTGTCACAAAACAAACAAGTTCGTTGGTCTAGAAAGGACGAAATTTAGTTCGTTGGTCATGTCGGGACATTTTGAAAAGTTCGTGGGTATTTTTCGACTTTTACCCCATTATAATTCATAAAGTTGTAAAATAGTATACTAGTCAAAAGCATCAAAATTAGAATTTATCATCTTTAGACTATCGAATATAACACCATTAGGGTTCTAAAAGGCGCGTCATAGCGGTGCCAAGGCGTGAGGCGCGGCGTCTACGTTACGACATATATCAAGGCGTCGACTCTAGGCGTAGCGTGAGTTGCGACGTGAAAAGGCGGGCAAAGGCGTAAGGCGTGGCGAGTTTTTTTAAAGTGTATAAGAGATTTTCTAATAATTGATATTTTAATTTGGATTTACTAATATTTTAGATTGAGGCTTGAATTAAATACTATTTACCACTCATATAATTATAAATTATGATATAAATCTATAAATATTGTTTGCCGCCTTAAATTACGCCTTAAAAACGCCATGTCGTCATGCCTCACGCTAAAGCTTGAGGCTTGGCTATGCCACTATGTCATGCCTCACGCTATTTATAACCTTGCCATTAAATGAGATTGTGCACAAGATTTTGACTTCGAAAGTTGTCTTCGGAGTATGTCATGTCAATCAATACAGCCAAATAAACACCATTGAGGCTAGATGGTATAAGGGTGTAAAACTCACCTGACACGTAAGCGCCACATTAGCTTTCTCTCTCCAACTTTAAAACTCATCACAACTCACATTTCAACCGTAATAAGAACTCACCTTACAACTAAAACTCGCCTTTTATTAAAATACCCACTTTATATAAAAATATACCCTACTAAATACTCACACACACCCACAACCAATTAAAATACACTTAATAAAAACAATGGTGAGTAACTCACCAAATGCACACAAACATGTAGGCAAACTCACCGAGCAAATGGCTAACATTGAAGTCACTTTTAGGGGCGGGGTAAGAACTCACGCGTGAGTTTAAACTCACCGCAGTGAGTTCCCCCTTATACCGTCCGGCCTAAATGAGATTGTGCAAAAGATAACAATACATAATATTAATTGAAATTGAGGGTATCTTATTAATTTAAATTTTTAAGCACAATTATACACCCTTTATATGCAACAGAGATTCGAAACTAGTATAATGTTAGCAAATGTTTTGAAAACCGGGTTCCTAATCGACCCGGTCGAGTCACCGAGTTACCGGTTCAACTGATTCGATCACCGGGTTAACCCGGTCTTGCACAACAACAACAACAACAAAATTGCAACGATACAAAAAAAATATATATATAAATCATGAATATTCCATATATTAAGCCTAAAAACTATTTACTAACAAATATAACATGTAAAAATAAAATTACGTCGCAAGTATATATAATTAACTTGCTTTATTTATAAAAAAAAACACAAAAAAACCAAACCTGGCCGGGTCTCGAGAACCGGGTTGACCCGGGTCACTTCAAACCCGGCGGGTCTTACCGGGTTTTGAAAATATAAAACCCGGTTTAATTTGACCCCTTTTTTCGACCGAAACCGATTCAACCGGAAAGGTCGAACCAGATTTCAAAACATTGATGTTAGCAGTAGCTACAAACATACCTATGACAATATGACTATAACTGCAATGACCATCAACAACTACGAGTCTAAACAAATATGACTACTTTAAAACTCAAATGATCCCTACATCCATCAATGCGAAAATTTCATAGGCGGACATCCCGCCTTCCAACTCTAACACAAACACCTAACCACTTAAGGGCATCACCTAAAAACATCGAAACATGTGAAAAAACCAACCATACAACTTCACACAAACAAATCGAGTGTAGAATACTAGAATCAGTTAACGAAAAAGAAAATACATTGTAGTAAAACCTTCACATGTCGAGACTACCTTGACCTTTGTTGCCCTAGCCTAACCTGACCCGACCCGTGAACCATATGGACCACAAAAACCTCATCAACCCTAATCACAATGATAAAAAAAATTGCCGGAAAAATACGATCAATAAGACCTTGCTGCAGTATGATTGTTGAAATATAAATTGTTTTTACATAATAATAAAAACTCAATTTGTAGTGTAGTACGTAGTAATTATTTTTTATTAAATGATTTTACCTTGTAAGATAATGGATATATACTTTTTTTCTTCTCATAAGAGCCTTCCACATTCACATAGAAAAAAGATTATAAGAATTTAAGCACAAGATGAACATTTCATGTGAGTAGATACTAGTTAAAAAGAAGAATCTAAAGCAGTTACGGATCAATGTGAACTAGTGAAGGGGGAGCTCTGTCTTCCTTGTTGGAGCTTTTCTTCCTCTTTTTCTCAGAATGAGGCTCTTTTGCTTTTAAATCGTGTGAAAACAACCTCAATGAGTCAGCCAGATGCTTGTTCCTGTGTGCTGAAAACAAATAATGCAACTTCAGATAACCATCTTTAGATGACGAGTTCCACATGCTTAAAAAAGTATGGACAGCTTTGGAGTAGAGGTGGTAAATTAGACAGGTTAGTAACGGGTCAAATGGGTCATTTTTAAGTGTGGATCGGGTCAAGATGGACCGATCAACTAAGACGTTCTTAAAAGCTTTGATATACATGTACTAAATATGATCACAACAACTGCATTATTACAAAGCTAATCAAACTGTTTAGATATGAGCGGGTTAAAATTTTATACATTTGAATACACTTCAAATACTCTACACATAACCCAAATCGACCCAATTATAAGGATTTGATATTTTGATGGACATACCAGAGAGAATGACATCATTCATGTTTACAGACTTTCGGCTAGCATGGTGTGCAAATTGCTCAAGATCCTCTGCCAACTGTTCTGTGGTGACATAAAAACACCCATTGGTAATATTTCCCGTCAATTAATCAAGACTAAAAGCACTATGCTGGTCGTGAAATGTTTAAGGATAACGATGCAGATATATTAATCCAACATTCTCAGATGTCATTGACGCATAGAGTTGCCTAAATAAGATTTTAATAGTCTTTTGATCAGTGAAAAAATATACTACATGTGAACTTACAGGTTTAATACGTTTTAGATTTCTCTTTTAAACAGGGTAAAACTGTCTGGTACGTTTCTCTTTTACACAGGTTTGATACGTATTAGATTTAAAATTTCAAGGTCGTAGGTTCCAAGTGACGAGAAAAATAGATACTCCGTACTATATAAAATCCAGTTCAGGGACATATGAACACACACAAATTTATCTCAATAGTCATTAAGTTGTGCTTCTTAAGAAATAACAATAAAAGAAAGTAGAAATCTCAAAAGGCTATAAAAACATCCCCGGTCATTTATATCAAACGACAGTGTTGACAGGCCATCAACTCACAGAGTAATACAAATAGAGCAATTTCTATTTAGCGGTTTTCGCCACAAAATAAGTAAACTGATAACTAGATTTAACAGCAAATTCTGGTAACCAATAAATAATCTGGACGTTTATAATGGTTTCTCCTTAATTAATACTTTATACTATTGAAGTGCAGCCAAAAAAATGTATCTCCTTGAGGCATAAAACAATGCAATCGCAGAGCTGACACGATGGTGGTTCTACTAAAAAACACCCTAGAATACTGCATTTCTAAACAGCCAGCATACTGCGAAATGAGCCTACTAGAATACTTTTATTGCTAGTTTGCTACTGTCTATAAACTAGTGCTTTCTTTTCGTATATTGCAAGTTCATTAGTTATTTAAAACACGAAATTTCAAATACAATGCTTTAAAATGTTATCCTTTGTACCCAAAACCAACAACCCCTAAACTACTTTTATTGCTAGTTTGCTACTGTCTATAAACTACTGGATTTACGTTTCTACCGTTTGTGTATATCAGTATATTTACATTCTCAACAAGGGGGTGTTTGGGAAAGCTTAAGCTCAAAAGCTTATACAACAATTTACGTAGTTTGGCGATCTGAACGTAACGACCTACATCCAAGGGCAGAAAGTTTTTTTGGTTTCATTCAAGAGACTCTTTCAACCATTTCTTAAAAAACGCGCCATGTAACTCATTCCAGTAACTTCTAGATTTACATTTCTACACCTTGTGTATATCAGTATATGTATAATAAGTTCAACAAGTCAAACCCCAAAGAATAAAGTCAGTTAACATTAAGGGGGCGTTTGGGTAAGTAACCACCACCAAATGTTCTAGTGGTAAGGCAGTTGACTTCCTCAAAAGAGGTCAAGGGTTCAAACCTCACTAGGGACACATCAGGGGGTGGCCAGGGAAGACTCGACCTCCGGGTAACCTGAATAGGAAAAACCTCATCTGTTTATCCGGGGTGTTTGGGTAAACGGATGAGGTTTTTCTTGGATCGGAGATTTAAACAAAGTTTACCCAAACACCCCGTTTACAAAATGTTCAGTACAAAACAAGGAAAAACCTCATCCGATCCAAGGGATATTGCTTATAAGCTTATTTCGTTGGCAAAGTTGATATACGTCTTTTGATTGTTAGTCAAACACCTTTAAAGTGCTTAATAGATATTCCAAGATACAATAAACTATTAAGCACTAGAAATAAGCTTAACTAATACATGAATCACTAGAAACAAATAAATTCGGTATAACGAAAAAAGCAAAGAGATGTACCGGCATATTTGAAGGCCAAATCAGAGATACAACCAATAACCGGCTGTGAAATCGTCATATTATTTTCTTTAGCTGTATAATATCAAAATAACATAAAATCAACATCAGAATCAGAATTTTATATAAAATAATTGAAATTGAAATAAAAATGGATGACCTTCAGATTCAGCGATTGTGATAGTGGAAAGACGGAACCGGTCTCTGAGATGATTAGTGGCTTCTTCGTCTTCTTCGTTGTCGATATCGCTTCCGTTGTAACCAACCATATCCATTGCTACTGGATCCATTTGAATTCGGGGGTTTTTAGAATTTGAATACACACACTACTATGTGTGTTTTTGAACCAGGGAAGTGGGTAAAATACTTTTCTTTTCGTTTTCCCGCCGACATTTTGACTTTTTTTGAATAACTATTTTTGCAATTTCCAAATTCAACAGACCAAATCTGCAATTTGGCCAAACCACAAGGACCATTTTTGCAATTCTCTCAAAAATCTTTTTTTAAAACCCCTTAATTTTTTAAATTAATGTTTTTTTAGTTTTAATTTTTTTTCCTGCATACAAGTTTTTAAAGAAATAAGGTGCATATATGTTTTTCTTAATATTGTAAATTTACATAAGTTTTTTTGTGTACAATTGTTTAGCCATGAAATTTGTTTTTTATTTAAAATGTTAATTGCACATATGTTTATGGTGTACATTATCTTCGAAAATTTATAAACAAAAACGTAAACGTATACATGTAATCTTTAAATTTACAACAAACCAAAAACATAAATTCAATACACAAAAATTGATATCAAATTAAATACAATTCAAGTACAAATGTATACTACTAAATATAAATGTGTAAGAGATTTAAAAACATATGTGCACTCTTCGAAAAACATGCGTGCACGCTTTTCATTCAGATCAAATCCGTTAGAACATATGAGTACCCTTCCAAAAACATATGTGCACGCTGCGCTTTCTCGTCAAATTGACGACAACCATATGTGCACGTTGCGCTATAACAAATATTAGTCATGGTCTCCATCTTTATCAAACATGTTTAATGCCTAAAACTACAAACAATTGTTATTTTTTTCTCATAAATAACCAGCAAACCCATATTCACAATTTTAAACATGTATGCATACATCTTTCTATGTGAGCTTCACAACACATATGCCCACCATTTCATTAATTTTATACCAACCGTAAAACACATATGTACCCAGGGGCGGAGAAATATGGAGAGTAGGGGGCGGTGCCCTCAACAAGCTGGCCAAAAAAAATTGTAGTGCGAATTTTTTTTAATTGGCTTATTCTTATCATGCCCTCAGCCTAATTCTTATATTGCCCTCAACAAAAATAAGCCCAACGTGTAATCTTTTTGGTTTGTAAAACATATCACGTATAATTGTACAAACCAAACGTCAAGTGGAAGAAACCTGGGAAATTGTTAGGTCTTCTTTCTCTTGAATCACACGATGTAGGAATGTTAAGTATATAGAGAATTAAAAGAGGAATGCAAGTATTTCATAATTTTTAAATTTTATAAAGAAAAGAGAAATGGGAGAGAAAGTGAGTGTTACAAGCTTTAACCCCATAATGTTGATTAGGGGGTATTTATAGGAGATGGGAGGATTATCTTCCCTTCCTTTATTATCCCTAATTTGCAATCTAATCCCTATTCTTTGGATAATATGCTATTCTCCATTTAAGCATATTTCTCCTTATTACAAACTACTTTCTATTTATAAAATAAAGTAAAAACATTAATAATAATTAAAACCACATAAAGTATCTTAATCGACACTTTTATGATCCTAACAAACTCCCTCTAAGGGTCGATTATACTAGGTGATTCCTTCTTGATCTTAGTGGTCTTTCATTCACATAGATCTCCCAACGTCTCATCTAATCTCGATACTTCAAGCGTTCTTCAATTTCTTCCTCAAACAATTGTAGGTACTCAGCATCATCTTTATTGATTATTGATGTCACATACCCATGTTTCACATTATTATTATAGCTCTTCAACCCTTACAAGAATCTTTTCAATGTTGCATCACATAACTCATGAATCTCATGATGTCCTATCACTCTTTTTTATTTCTTGCTGTTCTTGTATATGATGCCATGTATTGGTTCAGTGATGATAGAAAACATCTTTTTCTTCTCAATGCGAGGGAAAGTAATAGTTGGTGCAGTAAGATTGACATTCTGCTGATAGCTCTCCACATCTAGTTGAAAATGATAAACTCTTTCCAGATCACTGTGCTTCTGATGAAGACTGACAATGACCACAGTAGTCCAGTTTCAGCATAGTCATCCACCTTGCCATTAACACATAACAAATACATATCCTCAATGTCATTTTTGTTGAGAATCTTGTAGTTTGGCTCAGTGATTGATTAAATTCTTTCATTAGCTCTCTTACAATAATCTCTGTTATAAACTTGTGCTCATGTCCTAATTCACCTGTAGTCTTGATGACTTGGACAATCTTTGAATTTGAGTAGACTTCTTCAATTGGTTTTCCTGGTTCTTTTTATCTCTTGATATAGTAGATATTTGCATGTGGATTCTTCCAATGTTCGATACTGTATCAAGCATAAGGATTAAACTTCTTCACTCATTTGTCGTCATCAAGAAAGATAACCGCAGGAAACTTGTGTAGAGACAACACATACTTCTTAGATCCTGAGTTGCCTTTCTTCAGGTATAACAAATCTTGATTGACAAGAGATAGTGCAGGAGCTTTGGGACCTCTTCGACAGCTTTGAACAACTAGAGTGGGATTTTGTGGATATGGTGAAGATAAAATTTCTTTTCTGCTCTCCCACACAATATCATGCTTCAAGAAGTTTTGCATCTGATCAATGTGATATTGATGCTTATCTCCTGAAGTGCATCGTTGTCTCAACATTTTCATCAACTTTGTGCAGTTTAGCCTCATCTACTGTTTTTGACATTTCTTCTACAAGTTCTTGTTGTTGATATAAATAATATTTAAAAATGTTATTGATATTTTTTTACTTCTCTATGTTTTGATAATCACAAAATGTAAAAACGCTCTATGTAAAATTAAACGTAAACAAGTAATTAGTCGTAAACTTTTATTTTGAAAATTAATCACTTAAACGTATGAATAAATAAATGCTTAATTTATTTGTGATCAAAGGAATTTATTTTTTCTAAACCTTACATTTTTATAAAATGTAACATGCATTTTTAAAACTTATACAAAACATTTTTGATATTTACAAGAAATGTTTTATTCAAAATAAATATTTTGAATTCAAAATTTCCACCTAAAAATGGATAAAACTGATCCAGAAAACACCTTCACTGGAAAAGACAAAAAATGGGAGCGTCCTGCTATAGGCAACCCCCTTAGTGATAAGGGGGCCGACCTATGAGCTAAGGGGGGCGGCCATGTAAAAAACGCTCTCAGCTTTGCCTATAAATAGTGGACTGTTCCTCACAGAATTTTCACCTTTTGCACTTATTTTTTTTCTGTCTAAAATCAGTTCATACATCTCCTACAATCATTTGATGATTTAATCTTAAACTTTTGTTTCTAAGTGATTCAAGCTTAGATCCTCAAGTGCAAGAGAAGAATACTTCTAGTTATCAAGTCAAGAAGTATTATAGCTTAGTTGGTGTTCACGTAACATAGTTATGATTGTGTTGTATCTTGTAATTCATCTATATCTCTTGTGATTGTATGTGATAGTTAGATCGGGTAGATCGTGTTAGTGTTTAGGTGAAGTGATAGTGTGGTTAGTATTTTAGGCCTCAAAATACAAGCGTGTGGTAGATTGGTTCTAGCTAAGATTAGGACTCGACATTTGGCTTAGTGTCAGAAATGGTGTAAGCTACTTGTGTAGGGTTTTCTCCGCATAAAGGGAGTTTGTTGGCAGTGAAGAGAACTCTCGAGTTGGGTACTCGAGGAGTGGAGTAGGGCAAAGAGGAGCTTCGTTACCGAACCACTATAAATCCGTGTGTTGTGGTTTGATCTTTCTAACTCTTATCTCTTGTCTTACAAGTTTATATTATTAATTATTTTCATTTATTTACTTAACTAGATTGTTCATATTGTGTATACATTGAGATCACATAAACTCGAATCTAACTTTTTATACACAAATGATAAATAAATTTAAAAAGCGGTAAACTATTCGAACCCCCTCCCCCCTCTTCTAGTTTCCACAATTGGTATCAGAAGCCACGTCAAACAAGATTTTTAAAATAAACTGTATTTTAAAACTTGAATCGATCTATGGAATCGGAAAAATATTTAGAAGGGCAATCTATGCAAAGACCACCACTATTTGAAAGTGATGGATTTATTTATTGAAAAAATAGATTCGAAACTTATGTGAAATCAAAAGATCTAGATCTTTGGCATGTTATTATCTATGGTGATTTTCCTCCTATTCAAAATAATCCCGAAACTAAAAAGGATGAAATTGTACCATTTGACAAACAAAGCGATGATCTTAAAAAGAAACTTGCTAAAAATAATGAAGCTAAAATGGTAATTTATAATGCTTTGCCACGTAAAGAATACGAAAGAATTTTTATGTGTAAAATCGCAAAAGAAATTTGGGATACTTTATTAATCACTCACCAAGGTAATAGTCAAGTCAGGGATAACAAAATAGATCTTCTTGTTCAACAATATGAGCAATTTACGATTTCGGAAAAGGAATCGATAGATATTGCTTTTGCTAGATTAACACTATCATTACTAGTCTAAAAGCACTTGATGAAAGTTTTTCTAGCAAGAACTATATTAGGAAATTTCTTAGGGCACTTCATCCTAAATGGCACGCAAATGTGAAGGCCATTAAAGAGTCGAAGGACTTGACATTACTATCACTTGATGAACTTATCGGCAACTTAAAAGTATATGAAGTGATAATAAAAAAAGTTTCTGAAATGGTCAAAGGCAAAAGAGAACAAAGTAGATCTCTCGCTTTGAAGGCTAAAAATGAATCTAGTGATGAAGAAAGTTTGACCTCTGATAGTGAAAACGAAGAGTATGTTATGGTTATGAAAGACTTTAACAGTTCTTCAAAAGACGCGAAGGGTTTGTAAGACAACCACGCGATGAAAGAAAGTCGTTCAAAAAAAGTAAAGATGACAAAAATGGTAAAAGCAAAAGAAAATGCTTTAGATGTGGAGATCCAAATCGCCTCATCGGAGAATGCCCAAAGCCACCAAGAAGCAAGAACCAAAGGGCTTTTGTCGGAGGAACATGGAACGATAGTGGGGAAGATGAGGAAGAAAATACTAAATACGAAACATGTCTCGTAGCTCAAGCATCTAATGAGATGTGCTTAGGAATTAATTTGGAGCCTGACAAGTGGATTAAAGATAGTGGATGCTCAAAACACATGATGAGTAACCGAAAGCTATTCTCTACATACAAAGCATACAATGGAGGTAACTTTATTTTCGGAAGTAATTTATGTGGTAACATCATAGGCAAAGGTACGATTTCTCATGGCTCCCTCATTATTGAAAATGTTAAGCACGTAGATAATCTAAAATTTAACTTGCTTAGTGTTGGTCAAATATGTGATAATAAGTGCAAAGTAATATTTATCGAACACGATAGAGAAATAATTAAAGACGAAAAAGTCATAGGTAGAGAAATTAGAAAAAGAGGCTTATATGTGATGAAACTAGGAAATAAATCGAAAGATAAAATATGTAAACTTTAGATGAAAATTCAACCTTATGGCATAGAAGATTAGGTCACACAAATATGCAATTAATTCAATCTCCAGTGTCTAAGGAGTTAGTTAGAAATCTACCTATGCTTAAATTCGACCGACATTTTTGTGACGTTTGCAAAATTGGAAAGCAAGCTCATGCTAGTCACAAAGCCAAAAATATAGTCTCAACCACTAGATGCTTAGAACTATTACACATGAACTTATTCGGCCCCTCCGCTATACGGAGTTATGGAGGAAATCATTATACCTTAGTAATTGTAGATGACTACTCTCGATTTACATGGACTAGATTTTTAGGAAATAAAGCCGAAGCTTTCAAAAAAATTGAAATATTTAGTAAAATGATTCAAAACAAATTAGGATATTCCATAGTGTCAATTAGAACGGATCATGGTCGGGAATTTGATAATGAAGTACAATTCAGAAACTATTGTGACTCTAGTGGGATTACTCATAATTTTTCCGCTCTTCGTATTCCACAATCAAATGGGGTAGTAGAAAGAATGAATCTTACTCTACAAGAAATGAGTAGGACTATGTTAAATGAACAATCCGTTCCACAAAAAATTTCGTGTAACGCGGTCGATACATCAACTTATATAATTAATAGAATTTCAATTAGACGCATTTTAGGAAAAAACCCATACGAATTATTAAAAGGTAGAAAACATAATCTTAACTATTTTAAAGTATTTGGAAGCAAATGCTTCATTCTTAATACAAAAGATTATCTCACCAAGTTCAACCCAAAGTCATACGAAGGTGTCTTCCTAGGATATTCGCAAAATAGTAAAGCTTATATAATTCTTAACAAACAAACAATGAAAGTCAAAGAATCTTTAAATGTGACATTCGATAAAACTCCTCCCCCGCCTAAAACATCACCTTTAGAGGATGATGATTTAGTCGAAGAAGAAGTTATTGAGGTTAATAAAACAAGACCTTTAAGCAATTATTTCGAAGATAAATCTTTAGAAAGTAATGAAATCATAAATATTAAAGAATCTAAGAGTCATCCACTAGAAAATGTTATTGGTAACCTAAATCAATGAACTCTTATATCACAAGCTCAAGACAAAAGTAATTTCTTTTGTTTTCTTTCAACCATAGAACCTAAAAATATAAATGAAGCTTTAAAAGATGAAAGTTGGGTAGTTGCTATGCAAGAAGAATTAAACC
Organism: Tanacetum coccineum; assembly: GCA_026074375.1. NCBI lineage: Eukaryota > Viridiplantae > Streptophyta > Magnoliopsida > Asterales > Asteraceae > Tanacetum > Tanacetum coccineum. The sequence goes on along the minus strand of BQNB010002565.1, from coordinate 38,468 downwards.
AATATGTAGCAAATGATGTTTGGGAATTAGTCCTAAATCCTAAGAATATGACTATTATTGGAAACAAATGGGTATATAGAAACAAGCTTAATGAAAATGGCGTCGTGTTTAGAAATAAAGCTAGACTAGTCGCCCAAGGTTATAATCAACATAAAGGAATTGATTATGACGAAACTTATGCACCCGTAGCTAGATTAAAATCTATAAGTATTTTATTAGCTTATGCATGCGTACTAGATTTCAAACTATTTCAAATGGATGTGAAGAGTGCATTCCTTAATGGTTTTATTAACGAGGAGGTTTTCGTGGCACAACCTCCGGGATTCATTGACTTCGTAAGACCTAATCATGTTTATAAACTCAAGAAAGTCCTCTATGGACTCAAACAAGCTCCTAAAGCTTGGTACGATAGGTTAACAACCTTTCTCATTAAACATGACTAAACTATGGGAATGGTAGAAAACACACTCTTTACTAAAAAAAATATAACCTCATAATTGTTCAAATATATGTCGATGACATCATATTCGGCTCAACTTGTCAAGAATTGTGTGATTTTGCCAAGATCATGCACGATGAGTTTGAAATGAGTATGATGGGCAAAATAAACTTTTTCTTAGGATTACAAATAAAACAATTAGAAGATGGTATATTTTTCAATAAATCAAAGTATATAAAAGAAATGCTTAAGAAATTTAGACTAGAAGACTCTAAACCTATGAAAACTCCTATGTCTACCAAAACGAAACTCACGAAAGATGAAGAAGGTGAGTCCGTGGATAATACTAAAAATAGAAGTATGATAGGTAACTTATTATACTTAACGACAAGTAAGCCCGATATCATGTTTAGTGTTTGCCTTTGTGCACACTTCCAAGAGGATCCCAAAACCTATCATCTTGAAGCGGTTAACGTATCTTCCGATACATTAAAGGCACTACGCACTTGGGATTATGGTATGCTAAGGGGTCCGACATAGAAACCGTAGTATATGCTGACTCTGATCATGCGGGAGAGTATGTGGACAGAAAAAGCACTAGCGGTATTTGTACGTTTATGGGATGTTGTTTAACATCTTGGTTTTCGAAGAAGCAAACCGCTCTTGCTATATCCACTACCGAATCCGAATACGTAAGCGCCGGAAAGGCATGCTAACAAGCACTATGGATGAAACAAGCTCTCGTTGACTATGGCATTCGTCTAGACGACATTCCTATAATGTTTGACAACAAAGGAGCAATATATTTAAGAAGTATTTTATAACTTGTTTTTATAAAGTCTATTTTATAATGCGTATACCTCGTAAACTACGTATCTTTTTCGTTATTAATCCGTTTTTCGAGTTTCTTAGCTTTTTGGAATCGTCATGAGACGTAATATTTTATAAAAATATAAAATAAATATGTTTTTATGTCGAATTAGGTCAGAAAGCTTTGATGTTTTTCTTAAATACAAGTTTAAACCTTGTTTTGTAACTTTCAAGCTTAACCATCTTATTACAAGTCCATTTCAACACCATTTATCACATGTATTACCTTCCTAGGGTCCTTAAGTCCATATTTGTCCAAAAATGTCCAAGAAACACAATATTCATTTGTGTACACACTTGCTTATCTATGAACTTTCATAAGTATACTTTAATTACTAGTTTATATATGAACTTTTTATACATAAACCAAGATTGTACAAGACTTATACTTCCATTATAACATCATATTAGCATCCATATAACATAAATAAAAGTCCATGAAACAATGGGCACAAGTAAAAATCCTTTTTACATGTTTAAAAGTATCCTAATGGTGATTTTGCTACATAGAACATATATATGCATAAAATGATAAATGTAAAGACGTAATGAGTTTTAGATGACCTTAATGAGATGTAGGATGATGGAAAATGTGATATAAACCCTTGTTTAGATGAAAAATCCAAGCTTACACAACTTGAAAACCCTAGTTTTCTAAGAAATCCCTAATCTTGCAATACTTGCTTAAATACTTGTAACACCTTAACCAAGCTTCCAAACCTTTTTAGTTAACCTTAGATATCATTGTAGGATGTGTGTAAATGTTGTAGGAAAGATTTTGTATTGATTTGTATTGGGGTGCTTGGTTGCCGTGGGTTAAAGGAGGGAAAAGGATAAAGAGTTTGGTTTTTGATAAGTGTTTTAAGAGTGTGTGTGTTATGACTTGCAAGGCATGTAATATATACATCCTAGGGTGGTCAAAGATCATCAAGAGAGTCCAAGGAGGGGGTGAGGGCTGGTCAAGCGACAAAGGGGAGCAAAACAAGGGTCTTTGGTCAAGATGACAAATTTTAATCCAAGTCTTGGTTAGTTGTTGTAGTACAAGTCTTCTAGTGTTGTATTTGTGTGCTTCTTGCCTCCTTAGACCTCATATGAACGAAATTTAGGGGGGGTGAGGGAGTACTAGAAGTGTTTTTGATATTTTACATAAATATCATGCATTATTTACAAGTTACATGATGTAGTTTTCATATAAGATAAATACTTAAAGTATTCATGTCCTAGCTAGTTTATTTCATGTACCATTTGACCAACAATGATAACTTGGGTAAATTTTTAATAAAACTTTGGGTAGTGGGTATAAAAATAAGTATTTATTGAAGCGTAGATTAATTATGGTGGTTCCGGGTATACCTAAAGGAAATTTTATCGCGAAACGTACACAATTTATGTAACCAATAAAATAAAATGAACAAAGTTCATAATTATCCTCAAAATAATTACTTAACACTTGCTTGACGTAAACATTTAATTGTTTCATGCCCGTTTACATTGAACGATAATTTTTAGCTTACGCGATTTAACTTAACGATTACGATTTAAAGCAAACGCGTACAATACTAAAAATACATAGTGGATTTATTAACGTTGCCAATGACCCTAAAACATGGGGTGTTATAGTCTCCCCCTGTTAAGTGAGCCTTGTCCTCAAGGCTTAGGACGCGGCACTTGATGATGGTGCGGTCTTTGTGAAGAGGTGTGGATATTTGTTCCTGAATTGATCTTCGCGTTCCCATGTAAACTCAGGACCTCTCCTAGAGTTCCATTGAACCTTGACTAGTAAAATGCGATTTTGATTTAACCGTTTAACTTCACGGTCCATGATTTCTATCGGCTCCTCGACAAATTGAAGCTTGTCATCAAAGTGAAGTCCATCCAACGGAAAGACTAATGGTTCGTCGGCATAGCACTTTTTCAAGTTGGATACATGAAACGTATTGTGTACCCTTCTCAGCTCTTGCGGAAGCTCAAGCTTGTATGCAACGGATCCTACCTTTTCCAACACCTTGAACGGTCCAACGTACCTAGGGTTCAACTTCCCCCGTTTGCCAAAACGTACGACCTCTTTCCAAGGTGAAACTTTAAGCATAACTTTATCCCCAACCTGAAATTCCATCGGTTTACGCTTTAGATCTGCGTAACTCTTTTGTCGATCGCGACCAACTTGCATTCTCTACTTGATTTGAATGATCTTCTCAGTTGCTTCTTGCACTATTTCTGGACCGGTGAGTTGAACTTCTCCAACCTCGGTCCAACAAATGGGTGAACGACACTTTCGACCGTAAAGTGCTTCAAATGGTGCGGGCTTGATGCTAGCGTGATAGCTATTTTTATATAAGAACTCGACTAATGGAAAATGGTTAACCTAACCCTTTCCAAAGTCGATTGCACAAGCACGCAACATATCCTCAAGAGTTTGAATAGTCCTCTCGCTTTGCCCGTCTGTTTGTGGATGGTACGCAGTACTCATATCCAGACTAGTACCCAAAGCATTATGAAGTGGCCTCTAGAAATTTGATGCGAACCTAGGGTCACGATTACAAATAATCGAGAGAGGTATTCCATGCCTCGTGACCACCTCCTTTAGGTAAATTCTTGCAAGTTTATCCATCGGGTCAGTCTCTCTCATCGGTACAAAGATTGCGGACTTAGTGAGTCGGTCAACAATCACCCAAATAGTGTCATAGCCTTGTGACGACTTAGGAAGCTTCGTGACAAAATCCATAGTGATATTGTCCTACTTCCATTGAGGGATATCGGGTTGTACCAACAATCTTGATGGCCTTTGATGTTCAGCTTTGACCTTAGCACACGTCAGACACTTGCTAACATAGGTGGTGATGTTTGCCTTCATATTGGGCCACCAATATAGCTTTTTCATGTCTTGGTACATCTTTTCAGAACCCGGATGGATAGAATACATTGACTTGTGAGACTCATGCATGATCACAGTCTTCAAATCACCATAACATGGCAACCAACTCCTGCCGTTTAGACATAGAGTTCCATCCGCGCGGGGTTCTAACTTTTCTGTTCTAAGCTTCTCTGGATATTTAGAATTTTCAACCAACATGCCTCCAACATCTTCGCTCTTGATGTTCTCTGGTTTTCGTGCTTCAGTCTGAGCATCCAAAATTTGTTTGGGGAGATTCAAACCTATAGTCATGACTAAGGCTCGAACCCTTAACGGTGGATCTCGTTCTTTCTTGCTCAAGGCGTCAGCAACGACATTTGCTTTCCCCGGGTGATAACGAATATTACAATCGCAATCACTGAGCAATTCTAACCGTCGGCGTTGTCTCATGTTTAGCTCCTTTTGATTAAGAATGTATTGTAGACTCTTGTGATCCGTGAACACCGTACACTTGGTTCCGTACAAATAGTGTCTCTAGAGTTTCAGAGAAAACACTACCGCTCCAAGTTCCAAATCATGAGTCGTATAGTTCTTCTCATGAATTTTTAGTTGGCGTGATGCATAAGAAATTACCTTCTCTCTTTGCATCAAACATTCGGCCAAAAACTTGATAAATAGCATCGCAGTATACGTTAAATCTTCGACTTCTCAGGTAAAGATGAAATTGGTGCACTACACAACTTCTGCTTCAACAATTGGAACGCTGTTTCTTGTTTGTCACCCCACTCAAACTTGACCTTCTTCTGAGTGAGCTTGGTCATTGGTTTGGCAATCTTCGAAAATCCTTCGATGAATCTTCGATAATACCCAACAAGACCTAAAAATTAACGAATCTCCGTTGGTGACTTAGGAGATGCCCAATCTTTAATGGATTCGATCTTGGCGGGGTCCACGTGAATACCCTAACTGTCAATCACATGACCAAGGAACTGTACTTTAGGAATCTAAAATTTACACTTGGAAAATTTAGCATACAACTCCTCTTTCTTAAGAAACTCTAAGATCAACTTAAGGTGCTCTTCGTGTTCTTGCTTGTTCTTTGAGTATATCAGGATATCGTCAATAAAGACAATCACGAATTTATCCAGATATGGTTTGTACACCCGATTCATAAGGTCCATGAATACGGCAGGCGCGTTTGTCAAACCAAATGGCATAACTTGAAATTCATAATGGCCGTAACGAGTTCTGAAAGCGGTTTTTGAAATGTCTTCTTCTCGAACCCTCAGTTGGTGATAACCCGACCTTAGGTCGATCTTCGAGTAGACACTCGACCCTTGAAGCTGATCAAATAAATCATTAATTCTTGGGAGCGGATAATGGTTCTTCACCGTCAGTTTATTCAATTCCAGGTAATCAATGCACATTTGAAACGATCCGTCTTTATTCTTGACAAACAAGACCGGAGCTCCCCAGGGTGAGGAACTAGGTCTTATAAAGCCTTTGTCAGATAGTTCTTTTAGTTGCTCCGATAACTCTTTCATTTCAGAAGGTGCCAATCGATAAGGCGCCCGAGCTACGGGTGCAGCACCAGGTATCAAATCAATTTGAAATTCCACTTGTAAAGTCGGAGGAAGACCCGACAAGTCCTTAGGGAATACATCAAGAAAATCCCGGACGATTGGTACGTCCTCAAGTCGCTTCTTCTCCGACTTGTCTTCCGTCTCCTTTGTATTAACGTTTGCCAAAAAGACTGGACATCCTTTTAGCATGTATTCTTGTGTTTTGGTGTACGAGATAATGTGCAGACGAGCCTCGTGTCCCTGGTTGCTTCCGTCACCGTGAACAATTAATGTTTCATTTCCCCAGGGGATACGAACGATCTTCTCGGCACACACAATGATTGCTTGGTACTTTACCAACCAATCCATACCAATTATAACGTCGAAACTACCAAGTTCTATGGGCATTAAGTCTATGTTGAATGGGTGGTTCAGGATGTTTAATGTACAACCCCTAAGGATAGTGTTCAACCCAATTATTCTCCCGTCGGCTAGTTCAACGTCATAATAGTGATCTAATGCAGTTGGTGTGATATCAATTTGGGAGCTAAATGCAGTGGATACAAAACTTCTATCGGCACCAGTATCGAATAAGATAGAAGCATAGCGGTTGTTTAGAAGGAACATACCCGTCACGACGTTGGAGTCTGGGTTTGTCCCTGCATGCCCTACCGCATACACCTTGGCTAGAGCATTGCCACCTCCAACTTGGTTACCATGGTTGTTGTTGTTCTTCAGCTTTGGACATTCCCTCTTGAAGTGTCCTTGGGCTCCACACTCAAAACAAGTAGGCTTCTGACCCGACCCAGTGCCCCTCTGATTGTTAGCATTATTGGCACTTGCCGTACTCCTACAGTCACGGGCAAAATGACCAACTTTGTTGCATTTGTGGCATTTGGGAGCACACGGACCATTGTGGTGATACTTGCATTTTAAGCATAGGGGTTTAGATCCCCCATATTGTTTCTTCTTAATAGTCCTTGCAGCATAAGCCCTACTGGTGTTCTGCCTCTTGTTTTGGTGTTGTTGTTGTGGTTGTTGGTTATTATCTTGCTTTCTCTTGTTCTATGTCTGACGGTCAGCAAAAGTGCGGATTCTCTTATCCATCACTTCGATTGCCATTTCAGTTGCCTCTTGCATTGTCTTAGGCTTGGATGCTACTACACTTCCGTGGATCATGTCGGGTAAGCCACCGACATATTTCTCAATCTTGTCAGATTCTTCAGGAAACATTCTACCACACAGCAGTGCCAGTTCCTGAAAACGTTGGTTGTACCCTATCACATCGGTACCTTTCACTTTCAATTCCCACAGTTCGACTTCGAGTTTCTTAATCTCGGTCCTTGGGCAGTACTTGTCAGTCATTTTCTTCTTCAGTTCAGTCCAGGTCATTGCATAAGCAATGTCATTACCAACAGTCCTAACGTGGGAGTTCCACCACGTTAGAGCATTTCCCAGAAGAGTACAAGTGGAGAACTTGATTTGGTTTTCCACAGAACAGTTGCTTATGCGGAACACAGTTTCCATTTTCTCAATCCATTGAGTCAATTCGACAACTCCTTCTGTGCCTTTGAAATTTAGAGGTTGGCACTTCATGAAGTCTGGGTAAGTGCACTCACGAGTGGCTCGCTCGTTTCTCCTAGCACCTGTTCCTGAATTGTGGCTGTCGACGCCATTCGTGTTTGCATCACGTGCTGCCAAAACGGCAGTAACGCCTTGGTCAATCATTGCCTGAAGTTGGGCATTAGTGACAGTGGTAGTGGTGGCGGCTGTTGCGGCCGGTGTTGTTTCTGGGTTTAACCTCGTGGTCCTTCTCTTTGGTGCCATTTTCTTCAAATCACAAGAAAATATAATACCCGTTAGATTTCATAAAATCATAACCATGACATGACATATACCCAATAAGTAAAATGAGATCACATCACACAGTGAAATGCACAACTGAATTAAAATTAACAATGGTGTAGCTAAATCGACATTCATTCATAATAAATTCGATTACAGACATGACATAATACCACCATTCCATATATAATTGGAAAACATACATGATTGGTTCAGATACAAAATGATCACAACGATTAGGTTACAAGATAAAAGAATATATACAACCTAAAGCCATACTAGCCGGGAGTTACCCGTAATACTTAGTAGGCTGTACAAAATAACTAGCCATGACAGGATCTAGGAACTGCTACCAGCCTCCTCTGGTAGCTCTGGCTGTGCCGGACCATTAGCGGGTCCCTGCTGTCTCTGTAACTCTGCCATCTGAGTCTGTAGTCCCTTCATCAGCTTCAGTGCCTCTGTGAACTGCTTCTGCCTCCTGCGATCTGCCGCCAGCATCTCTGTAATCACCGTCTGTCTCCTACGGTCCGCTGACTGTAACTCTCTAATCTCTGACTGCTGAGCTAACACTGTGGTACGTAGCGACATAACCTCTGCACGAGCAAGGTCACTCGCATCCATGGATCGTCCCCGAGCCTCTCAAGACATCCTAGCCTCAGTCTCCATAAGTCTAGCAGTACGTGCATGTGCACGCATATCCCTAAACAACATGTTGAGCCGGCCAGCTAATAGCTCTCGCCTAGTCTGCTCATCATCCAACCTCGTATAAACCTCGTCTATGTCCCGCCTAACCCTAGTCTCAAACTCTGTCATCCTCTGGCTAAACTCTGCCATATCGGTAACTACTGGTGTCCCTTGCATGGCCTCAATATCTCATCCCAAGAGTCGGTGATCCCATATCCAACATCTCTCTCTAGATCACACCTGATCTCCCTATCCATGGTGGCAACAAAGCTATAGTCTGCCCTAAGACCTCCTGCCGGTCTAGTAGCAGCAGACGAGCTCTCTCCGACCTCGTATGTAGGACCAAGAGCGATACCTAACCTTTTTTGAGGCGATAAGGTAACCTCGGGTCTGTCCTCTCTACGGTTAGTAGAGCGTAGTAGCAATGGTGGTGTCCTTGATGATGGTGCATCTGGTCTGGTGTGGGAGAGTATGATGGGTGGTGGTAATGGTAGTGAATGGGAAGTAGGTGCGACCTCGACTCTTAGCCAGATCATCGTAACTCGATAGCCCAACAGACGAATAGGACTAGCAGGTGGTGACGGAGATAACACAGGCATTGGTGATGATACTGGTAGTGGTGGTGAGGAAATCTGAGGTAGTGGTGGTGATACTGGTAGTGGTTATAGTATCAGGGGTAATGGTAGAGAAGGTATCTGAGGCAGTGGTGATGACCATGGGGAGAGCGGTGATGATGGTGGAGTAGATATAGCAAGAAGTCTGGCAACCTCTGCATCAGACCATACTGGTGTAGGTATCGGAGCTGGAATAGAAATCCTAGCTGTAACGCGATATCTAGGGTGTGGTGGTGGTGTGGCCGCAGACTCGTCAGTCTCGAACGGCTCTGTCTCCTCCGCAGATGGGGCCTGATCGGCAGCTGGTAAAGCAACAGCTGTAGAGTCAGCAGGAGCTGGGTGCTCCTCCTCCTCATCATCATCATCGGCCTCGATGTCAACATCATCATCCTCATCATCCTCTGATGACTCATCCTCGTCATCGCCGTCATCTCCTCCGTCGGCAGGATAATCGACAGGATCCTCCTCAGGGTCCTCGTCGTCATCCTCCTCCGGATCCTCCTCAGGATCGGACTCCAGAACATAATCTGGTGACTGAGCAGTGGGTGAGGCAGCAGCAGGCAGTGGCTGCTCCTCAGCCGGAAACACCTCGTCCTCCTGCGGCATATACTCGGGATATACCGGCTCTGGGACAAAGTCTGGTAGGGGTGGTGACTGTGGCTCCTCGGGGCCAGGTATGTAGTCTGGTGATGGCGGGGCCTGTAAGGCGACCTGCACATACGGGTCATCTAGCATCCAGGGCAGTCCCTCGTGCTCAGGTCCAACAACTCCTGGTGATCCAATGTCTGATAAGCCCTCGAACGGACTGGACACCTCTGTGTATGTAACCGTGGATTCATCTGAATCTGACATGACTGTATCTGAAAATCCAAAATAGCTTATATTAGTATTTAATATAAGACCCTTATAGTAATATACATTTATATCATAACATGTATATCAATCCTAAATGCATCTAGTCTTAACCAACTAATGCAACAAGTAGTGTATGTATATATGTCCCGTGCAAACCCCTTTGTATGAATGCAATGTTTGAAAATGGTTATAGTCCAGCAAAAACATTTGACCTGGTTCTCTATAACCTTGGCTCTTGATACCAATCTGTAACACCCCCAAATTGGGTCGCAGCGGAATAAGGGTCCGGGGCGTGTTACTTCATAGATCAATAACACAAGATATATATAGAACGACCAAAAAGTCGTTTAAAACCGATACATTGGATTTAACAAAGTATTTGTTACATAAGCCCGAAGCTTCACTTGTTCACTTGTTCAAAATACAAAGATTTCTAGCCCATAATAGATATACAAAAATATAATGCAACAAAATCTTTAATGCATGATATCCAAATCAAAACCACCAATGTATCCCTTGCACCTTGTGCTTATTGAGCTCCTGAAAAACATTGCTTTAAAACGTCAACAATAATGTTGGTGAATTCATAGGTTTGATAAATCGTATATTGTAGGACCACAAGATTTCCCAAGTATATGATAATGCAACAGATGCAGACATCATATAAATGTAATTACGTTGCCCTAAGCTCATGTCACTGAAGCTCGACATAAATGAATGCAATATAAATTGCCTACATTGCCCATGTTGATGTTCTAACCCGCAACATCCAATGTTCGACATGGTATACGCTCGTTTGTCCAGTGATAGCTAATCACCTGAACGGGGATGTCAATCCCAATAGATCTATTCATAACATTCGCGCTCACAATCCAGTAGTTGACAGTTCAAGATAATGGGCTCAACTAGGGTTATCGCTACTTAAGCAACACGTAATCATAAAGTAAAAGTATCCACTTGTGTCTAATTGTAAAACAATAAATGTTTCTCACCCAAAAAACTTGTAAAACAAAATCATGTAAAACGTGAGGCTATAAACTCACCTTGAGTGAGCAAATATCAAGTATATCATAGAAAATGCGTCACGGTAATGATCGAATGCAACCTAATCCAATATAGGTCATATAAGTACTAATCACATTAGGTAACTACTACCATATATAATTCTATATAGCTAATCACCATCTAATTGTTTTAGTGAAATCATATTTATAAAGTTAAAACATTTATAAATATACCTATGGTAAGAATGACATAACTTTCACGTTTCAAGTCCGTTTCTTGCGTTTCTTATGTCCACGCTTTCGTATTAAGACGACGTATCAAAATATGACATTTTTGTATTTCATGTTCTCTGGTGAACAGTACTTTTTACTGTTCACACCAGTTATAAAGTTATTTGTATAGTTTTAGTTGTCGTAAAACCCGTAAATGTCGTATTTTATTCGTTATAACTCTGTTTTTAGCGATTCTTTTGAGCACGTCTTGGTTATTAAAAGTTCTATCATATTAATGATGTTTTCAAAATGTATAAATCTGAGATGAACAGTAACTTTTATAAAATTGTTTTTATAAAAGTATTTTGTATACATTTAAGTATACAAACTCGCGTAATTCAGAACTCCTTCGTTATAAATTAAAAAATTACAATTCTTATCATTTTGGAATCCTAAAAATATGTGTTATCTGTGAAAAATAATAAACTTTACATTTTAGAAGTATTTTATAACTTGTTTTTATAAAGTCTCTTTTATAATGCGTATAACTCGTATCTTTTTCGTTATTAATCTGTTTTTCGAGTTTCTTAGCTTTTTGGAATCGTCATGAGACGTATTATTTTATAAAAATATAAAATCAATATGTTTTTATGTCGAATTAGATCAGAAAGTTTTGATGTTTTTATTAAATACATGTTTAAACCTTGTTTTGTAACTTTCAAGCTTAACCATCTTATTACAAGTCCATTTCAACACCATTTATCACATATATTACCTTCCTAGGGTCCTTAAGTCCATAGTTGTCCAAAAATGTCCAAGAAACACAAGATTCATTTGTGTACACACTTGCTTATCTATGAACTTTCATAAGTATACTTTAATTACTAGTTTATATATGAACTTTTTATACATAAACCAAGATTGTACAAGACTTATACTTCTATTATAACATCATATTAGCATCCATATAACATAAATAAAAGTCCATAAAACAATGGGCACAAGTAAAAATCCATTTACATGTTTAAAAGTATCCTAATGGTGATTTTGCTACATAGAACATATATATGCATAAAATGATAAATGTAAAGACATAATGAGTTTTAGATGACCTTAATGAGATGTAGGATGATGGAAAATGTGATCTAAACCCTTGTTTAGATGAAAAATCCAAGCTTACACAACTTGAAAACCCTAGTTTTCCAAGAAATCCCTAATCTTGCAATACTTGCTTAAATACTTGTAACACCTTAACCAAGCTTCCAAACCTTTTTAGTTAACCTTAGATATCATTGTAAGATGTGTGTAAATGTTGTAGGAAAGATTTTGTATTGATTTGTATTGGGGTGCTTGGTTGCCGTGGGTTAAAGTAGGGAAAAGGAGAAAGAGTTTGGTTTTTGATAAGTGTTTTAAGAGTGTGTGTGTGTTATGACTTGCAAGGCATGTAATATATACATCCTAGGGTGGTCAAAGATCATCAAGAGAGTCCAAGGAGGGGGTGAGGGCTGGTCAAGGGACAAAGGGGAGCAAAACAAGGGTCTTTGGTCAAGATGACAATTTTTAGTCCAAGTCTTGGTTAGTTGTTATAGTACAAGTCTTCTAGTGTTGTATTTGTGTGCTTCTTGTCTCCTTAGACCTCATATGCATGAAATTTAGGGGGGGAGTACTAGAAGTGTTTTTGATATTTTACATAAATATCATGCATTATTTACAAGTTACATGATGTAGTTTTTCATATAAGATAAATACTTGAAGTATTCATGTCCTAGCTAGTTTATTTCATGTACCATTTGACCAACAATGATAACTTGGGTAAATTTTTAATAAAACTTTAGGTAGTGGGTATAAAAATAAGTATTTATTGAAGCGTAGATTAATTATGGTGGTTCCGGGTATACCTAAAGGAAATTTTATCGCGAAACGTACACAATTTACTTAACCAATAAAATAAAATGAACAAAGTTAATAATTATCCTCAAAATAATTACTTAACACTTGCTTGACGTAAACATTTAATTGTTTGATGCCCGTTTACATTGAAAGATAATTTTTAGCTTACGCGATTTAACTTAACGATTACGATTTAAAGCAAACGCGTACAATACTAAAACTACATAGTGGATTTATTGACGTCATCAATGACCCTAAAACACGGGGTGTTATAATGATGGAACAAAACGACTAGAATATTGAATGTCCGTTGAAGTAATCACATTACCAAAACTGAAATTATCACATCTCAGTTAAGAATCACTAAAATTTACCAAAATCATAAGAAAATTGTAAGTAATTTCAATTATTCCTCTCTCGATCTCGTGTCTAGGATTCTATTTTGCACAAAAACAAAAATTGGGAATTTTCTTTCAACTATTGTGCTTCCCATAGTCATATGAATTGCACTTATGCGAACAATCGATTTTCACACAACTTTGATCTCCATGTTTGAAGACTACAAATACATATTTACATATATAATATAAATCCCAATTTATTTTTCAAAAAACTTCTCACGACTAAGAACTCATGAAAATTATTTTCATATATATATGCTAAAAACGTTTTTCTTGCACACACGATGATCTCATACTTATTGCCGAAATATATATTCCAATATATATTTTTCGACATTCTTGGTTGAGCAAAATTAAATCAAGGAGCGTTTGGATTATTTCTTCGGTTTTCTTTTAGTTAGAATCGAAATAATCGTTACTCCACATTTGCTGCATTTAGGCACACACTAGGACTCTAAATCTAAATCACAAGTATGAACTTTTATCGTTATGACTTTTTATTTTTGTCTACGGGGTATAATGTTACTCACTCGTTTATTTAGACACATCTCCGTTCATATAAACTTACACAAACCTAAACACCAATCTTTCCCTCTCGATATGAGTCTCATGAGGTATCATGATGACTACTTTGAAAGTAATTGGGAATTATATAGCGAGAATGAAAGCGTAAGAAGTACCTAGGTCATAAGTAATGTAGTTACAAGTAATTTCTTATGTTATAAACATTAGTAATATTGTTTTATAAAGTCTAAATCATAGGAGTATTATAAATATTAGCGAGTATCTCGCTTAATATATGCACTTCATGTAGAACTCATCATAATTACCATTTAGTTGTGATAGTTTCTTTGCATAAGATATAACTTTTCTTGCTAAGTGTTCATATAAATTAGTCTTCGTTGCTATAAATATTGGACTTGCTGCAAATTGAACCCCAAAAATCATTTGCCTCATGAATTTTTAGCCAAAATTCAAAATCTGGGCACTTTGGGAATCATCAGATGGGCGGCCCCCTTAGCTCATAAGGGCGGTCCCCTTATTGATAAGGGGGCCGACCTCATAGATAAGGGGGCCGGCCTACCTGGTAACGAATTTTAATGTTTCTTACTGCTTTTTGACCCTCCTTTACCTAGACTCAGCTATAATTTCCCAGAACTCACAAACATCCCTTGGATTTGTATTCTAACAATGTCCAACTATCCTTAACTATCTCATCCTCCTAGTATAAATTAGTCCTCATCTTCATCACCCTCATCACCCTCATCTTATCATCTCCAATGTCATCCTATAAAAACTCCCTATCCATACTCTCCAAGAAACCTAAAATTTCCATAAGACCCATATGGACAAATAAGTTGAACTATTGTAACTCATCTAATGTGGATGATGCTAACACACCCACACCAATGCCTAAACCACCATCTCCTTACAATGCACCTTCGAAAGAAAAATCTACCATAACAACCTCTAACCATGCTTCACCTCAACCTCACTCACCTCCAATCATTGATCCCTATGTTGATGTTGTCTTACAAGCAAATCAAAACCATAACGAAACTCAACCTCAACTACCTCCTTCTCCAACTAAAGAAATACTCATTGATGACATCAATCAACTTCAAGATTTATCCAACCTTCTAGCAATGCATCTCTCAAATCATACCACCAATCCAACACCACCTACACCAATCTTGCCTCACATTATCACTTTCAACCAAGTTGAACATCATGTAGGCTATTGCCTATGTTGTCGCTACAACCAAGCTCAATTCTTAGCCATAAGAGAAGATCTCAATTGGGTTGAATTCCTTCTTACACGACCTCAACCACCACTGCAAATTCAAAGGGACTATCCACCAACAACCACCTCCGCACCAACCTCTCCACCAAGAACAAACTAGGCATGTTATATGCTCAGTATTTTCTCGCTTTCAAATAAAAGATTAACCTATCATTTTGCAAGCAAGTCCTATGGCATTCTAGAAAATTAGGACCTTTGTAGTTTTTGCTTATGTTTATGATGTATCATTATGCTTCAAGCATAATATTTAATTTTCATGTATGCATATTGCATGATTGTGTTTTCATACACAATTCTTTATGGTTAATGAATGCACGTATGCTTTTCTAGTAGTTAATTCCTTTTGTGTTGGATGGTTGACTCCTATATACATGTAGTTGAGTTTCGTTGATATATATATATATATATATATATATATATATATATATATATATATATATATATATAGTTGTGATGGTTAGTTTACACAAATATCTTGATACTTGCCAAGCATTATCAACATGTTTGAATATTTTTCCTTTGTCTTTGCTATATGTTAGATACATTGGTCTTGTTCCCCCAACTCGTTTTTGTAGCAAAGTTACCATAGCTCGATTCCTCGGTGTCCTTAAACGAGGAGGAACACACATCAAAGGGGAGCGATAGTTCCATCGGATTTCCTTTTTATCATCGACGAAGCCTTTTTGATTCTACAAAAAGGGGGAGAAATAAAATAAACTCACCAAATACTTGTTTAAAAATAATTTTTCATTTAATGAGTTTAGATTTTGTAATCATCAAAAAGGGGGAGATTGTTGATAGAAATAATGCCTAAAAATGTTATTGATATTTTTCGACTTCTCTACGTTTTGATAATCACAAAATGTAAAAACGCTCTATGTAAAATTAAACGTAAACAAGTAATTAGTCGTAAATTTTCATTTCGAAAATTAATCACTTAAATGTATGAATAAATAAATGTTTAATTTATTTGTGATCGAATGAATTTATTTTTTTCTAAACCTTACATTTTTATAAAATGTAACAAACATTTTTAAAACTTATACAAAACATTTTTGGTATTTACAAGAAATGTTTTATTCAAAATAAATATTTTGAATTCAAAATTTTCACCTAAAAATGGATAAAACTGATCCAGGAAACACCTCCACTGGAAAAGACAAAAATAGGAGCGTCCTGCTATGGGCGGCCCCCTTATAGGTAAGGGCGGGCCCCTTAGTGATAAGGGGGCCGGCCTATGAGCTAAGTGGACCGACCATGTAAAAACACTCACAGCTTTGCCTATAAATAGTGGACTGTTCCCTACAGATTTTTCACTATTTGCACTCATTTTCTTTCTGTCTAAAATTAGTTCATACATCTCCAATAATCCTTTGATCATTCAATCTTAAGCTTTTGTTTCCAAGTGATTCAAGCTTAGATCGTCAAGTGTAAGAGAAGAATACTTCTAGTCATCAAGTCAAGAAGTATTATAGCTTAGTTGGTGTTTACGTAACATAGTTACGATTGTGTTGTATCTTGTAATTCATCTATATCTCTTGTGATTATGTGTGATAGCTAGACCGGATAGATCGTGTTAGTGTTTAAGTGAAGTGATATCTTATTAGTGTGGTTAGTATATAGGCCTCAAAATACAAGCGTGTGGTATATTGGTTCTAGCTAAGATTAGGACTCAACATTTGGCTTAGTTTCAGAAATTGGTGTAAGCTACTTGTGTACGTTTTTCTCCGCCTAAAGGGAGTTTGTTGACATAGTGAAGAGAACTCTCGAGTTGGGTACTCGAGTAGTGGAGTAGGGCGAAGAGGAGCTTCGTTACCAAACTACTATAAATTTGTGTGTTGTGGTTTGATCATTCTAACTCTTATCTCTTGTCTTATAAATTTACATTATTACTTATTGTCATTTATTTACTTAACTAGATTGTTCATATTGTGTGCACATTGAGATCACATAAATTCGAATCTAAGTTTTTATAAACAAATGATACATTAAATTAAAAAGAGGTAAACTATTCAACCCCCTTTTTAGTTTTCCACAATTGGTATCAGAGCCAGGTTAAACAAGATTTTTAAAATAAATTGTATTTTAAAACTTGTATCGATCTATGGAATCAGAAAAATATTTAGAAGGACAATCTATGCAAATACCACCTCTATTTGAAAGTGATGGATTTATTTATTGGAAAAATAGATTCAAAATTTATGTGAAATCAAAAGGTCTAGATTTTTGGCATGTTATTACCTATGGTGATTTTCCTCCTGTTCAAAATAATCTCGAAACTAAAAATGATGAAATTGTACCATTTGACAAACAAAGTGATGATCTTAAAAAGAAACTCGCTAAAACTAATGAAGCTAAAATGGTAACTAATAATGCTTTGCCATGTAAAGAATACGAAAAAAAATTATGTGTAAAACCGCAAAAGAAATTTGGGATACTTTACTAATCACTCACCAAGTTTATAGTCAAGTCAAGGATAACAAAATAGATCTCCTTGTTCAACAATATGAACAATTTACGATTTCGGAAGAGGAATCGATAGATCTAGCTCTTTACTAGTGTTTTAATAAATCGCCGTTCAAAAAAAAGCTTTTGTTAGGTTTAACACTAATGTTACTAGTCTAAAAGCACTTGATGAAGGTTTTTCTAGCAAAAACTATGTTAGGAAATTTCTTAGGGGCACTTCATCCTAAATGGCGCGCAAAAGTCACGGCTATTGAAGAGACGGATTTGACAACACTATCACTTGAAGAACTTATCGGCAACTTGAAAGTATATGAAGTGATAATAAAGAAAGATTCTGAAATTGTCAAAGGCAAAAGAGAACAAAGTAGATCTCTAGCTTTGAAGGCTAAAAATGAATCTAATGATGAAGAAAGTTTGACCTCCAATAGTGAAGACGAAGAGTATGCTATGGCCGTGAGAGACATCAAGAAGTTCTTCAAAAGACGAGGAAGGTTTGTAAGACAACTACGCAATGAAAGAAAGTCCTTCCAAAGAAGTAAAGATGACAAAAATAGTAAAAGCGAAAGAAAATATTTTAGATGCGGAGATCCAAATCACCTCATCGGAGAATGCTCAAAGCCACAAAGAATCAAGAACCAAAGGGCTTTTGTCAGAGGAACATGGAGTGATAGTGGGGAAGATGAGGAAGAAAAGACTAAAGACGAAACTTGTCTCGTAGCTCAAGCGTCTAATGAGGTACCTTCCGAAACCGAATTTTATAGTGATGATTTATCGTCAATAAATAAATTAGACTTAGATAGTGAATATAATCGATTATGCAAATTAGGTCTAAAAGTTATGTCTAAAAATAACTCACTAAAACTAATTAAAAATGGGCTAAAAAATGAGGTTCTCGAATTAAAAGAAAAAGTGTCTCGATTAGAGAAAAACAAAGTAGTTAATCTTGGATGTAAAACATGTCAAAATATTAAAAATGAAAACGAAAAACTTAAGGAGGAAATAGCTAAACTTGATCAATTTAATAATCAAAACCAAAATCATTAAAAATTTCAATCAAAGTGTTTAATATAAATATCAAAAGATTACACTTGAGAAGTAACATGTGCATCATAAATCGTAGTACATGCTAAGTTTGGAGTTGTCATTGATCCATTTATATGATCACATTCATACAAATTAGATGCATTTTAATCACATTTTCTCCCCTTATCCAAAATGTTAATCCCTTGATATTTTGGATATCAATTGATTAAACGTTGGGACAAAATGTTACATAATATCTATTAGGAACATTTTAATGCTCCCCCTAAATATTTGAGGGTATATAAGACAGTGCTGAGTACAATAAATTTTGAGGAAATTTTAAAAATTGTTACTAAGAAATTCTTGAAAATTTTGTAGTCCAGCACTTCTTAATATTACCAAAAAGTATACACTACATATATACACATTCACAAGTTTTTATTATTTACGAGGTTTGACCTGTTATGATGAGGACATCATATGATAAATCATACGTCCCTTTGGCAAGCAGCCGTCAGGGAAAAAAATTACCTCCCCTCTAACGTACACCCACCAACAAATTTTTCCAAGCTCTGCATGATCCTTCTGTTCTTGAGCTATTTGTCAATCGCCTGAATCATAGCTCCTGCTCTATCATTGTCTACCTTTTTCTAGTACGTCTGTGGCAGATACTTCATCCTGATTCTCTTTAGAATATCATCAAGAGCAGTCCGAACATCGTTGAGTGTACCATACTGAATTTGTGGAGTTCATCGATACGCATCAATTTGTTCTTCTTGTCTTTATTCTGATATATAAAGCGCTCTAGGATTAAGGTATATGCTGGATTATGTTGGCAATCTTTTAAGATATGATTCTGTAAGTGTCCGACCATGTGAGGTTAGAGCTTTTAAGTAACTTTTGACACACCTAACGAGATCTTTCACATGCCTTTGGATGACAATGCTCTTGTAAACAGTCGCAACGACACATTCAGTCAAGCTTCTTCAATAGGGAGGTTTGTCAGCTTGCCTTGAACAAGAAGTAGCAGCATGCCTTCGATGTCTTGTAAGCAAAGCCTCTTATAATCGCCTTCTTTGAATGTATACAGCTTGTCATCATTTCTACGAACAGTGATCCAGTCCAAATGCTTGTAATTATGCCATTCGACGATCTAAAACTTTGTAACGGCAATTATTCTGTGTCTGGAGTAGACATCATGAGCAGATTCTCTGTTGACAGCAAATCTATAGAATTGTTGACGCTTTCGACCCTAGTGAGAGATTCCCCATAGTGCATGTTTGTCATAAATAATCGGCACAGGACTCCACATGGTGTTTGGAACCAAGTCTTTAATCCATTTGACGTAGCCATAATCTGCAGCTTTGGTCTTTGTTACTGAAGTTTCATAAGTTTGACATGAGCTTCCACCCTTTAGATATGCAAGGTCGTTGTTGATGAAGTGATCAAAAGGTATGACATGACGACCTTGTGAATTGGGTATCAAAGGTAAGGGTTTGCGCAGATCAGGTGGATATTGCTGGCCTTCAGGGTTGTTCCAGTCAAGCTTATCAGTAGTTCCTTTGCAGACTTCTTCAAGGAAATATTCAAGTTTCACCAGACTCTTGCACGATCCTTTCATCAGCTCGAATGTTGGACCGACTAATAATTTTGGAGTCAGAGTATCAACTTTAAGCCGATTCATCACGAATGCTGAGAAGTCTAGAGGAGTATCCATCAGCTCATTAAACAAGTCATGAGTATCTTCTTTCCGAGCCAGATTGCTGATCCAAGGTTGAACTAGTCCATGTTAAGCAGGCAAAGTCATGTTCCAATCATGGTCATGAGTTGCAGGTTTTGATGGTTTATGAAACCAATCAGGATGCTGAGTGGTCTCATCAACTGGTTGATCTTCAGTAAATCCTGTATCGAACTCCTAATGTACGGGTTCTTCCAAGTCTTCGTCAGCATGTATTGGTTACTCTGCTTGAAAAGACTTGTCAGTAGACGTATGATAAGATTTGGACCCTTCTTTAGACTTGCCAGAGGACTTGGAAGTCTCCTCCTTTAGTGCACTTGTTGATTTAGGTTCTTTTCCAGCTCTTCTTCTCTTGGACCCCCAGTTTGATCCAGTGGAGGGTTCTTCATCCTCGTCCTGATCATCTCGACTTCTTTTAATTGTGACAGTATCTGCATATGCTTCAAGGATGTCTTTGTCAGTTTCATAAGCGTCAACTAATGCTTTGTAGAGAGTCTTCTACTAATTTGATCTATCAATTGATTTGTTATGTTCCATTTTATCAATGAGAATCTTCTTCAGCTCGAGTTCAGATAGGCTAGCTACTACAGCATGGGATGTCTTATCTTGATTGGATGAACAAGTCAGAACTTCAGCTTCAAGTTGGTCATTTACGAACTTCTCAATTTTTGACAAAATCTTGGAGACTTGTTCTTTAACATGTACCTTAACTTGCTCCTTGATGATTTTCTTCATGTTTTCATCAATTTATTGATGAAATCTTCATTTTCAGCTTGAGCTTCGCTTCTAAGTTTGTCTGACTGAAGTTGTACAGTTGTTTTTACGGCTTCATTCATCTTGTTGGCAAGGTACATATCAACAATGCGGGGAATCAAAGAAACTGTTGTAGCAAACTGGTTTGTTTGTTTAAATTCCAAGAAGTCGTCTTCTAAAGATTTTACTCTATCTTCAAACATGAATAGGGAACCAAAGGTAGGAAGATTTTATAGGGAGGTACTTGGAGCAATTGTTGGTATGGTAACTGGTGTTTGTTGAGGAGGTTGAACAAGAGGAATGGGTGGTGGAGGAATTGTTGTTGCAGATGAAGGAGGCATTTCTACATTCGTAGTTATAGGAATATCTACCAGAGAAGTTGACTCAGTGTTCAGATTAAGAATGGAGACAATACCTGTATCCAAATTAGGGTTGAGCATGTTTGAAATGAAGCCTGATGAAACAGAAGAACTCTGATGTTGAACTTCAGGAGTGGCAGCTATGATTATCACATGAGTATCTTCTATTACTTGAGTACCTTGAACATTAGTCTGTGGAGCATCAGTCATTCCAGTATCCCTTCCTTCCAGATTGACGTTCACGTCCCTGTATAATTCATCCACTTCATCCTCTTCATTTGTCTCCTCTTTATCTAGTTCTTCTTCCTCAACATTTACTCCTTGAGTTTCTTCATCATATTCTTCATCTCTGTCTTCATCAGTATCATCATTGTCTTATTCATCATCATCATCATGATCATCATCATCTTTATCTTCATTATCATTCTCATTATCATCAGCATTGTCATCATTATCATCATTGTCATCATCATCATCATTGTCATGATCATCATCATTGTCATCATTATCATCATTGTCATCATCATCATCATTGTCATGATCATCATCATTGTCATCATCATCATCATTCATGCCTACTTCATCATCATCTTCCTCGTCACTGGATTTCCAAGAGATTTGCTCATCATCAGATCCATATGCTGGTACATCTAGAACCCCAGGTTTACCACCAGTTATTTCATCTATACCTGAACCGCTAGCGTGAGAGTTATGAGTTTGTATCAGGCTTCTTTTTGTTGCCAGCTTCATTTGTTTAGCTTTTGTTAAAGAAACCTCAGATAGCACTGTTAGACTTTTAGCTTTAGACGTCTTTGCAGGTTGTTTCTTCTTGGCAGGTTTCGCCTCCTTTGCTGAAGTCTTGAGTCTTTTGCCTTTAGCAATTGGAGGAGTCTTTGTCTTAAAAGTAATGTCAGATCCAGTTTGTTTCTTCTGAACTCTTGCTTTTGTTTTTGGAGGTTCAGCTCCTGAAGCAATAGCATAGTACTCCTTGTAGGATTTGGAATCTTTGATGGCTTCATTCGTTAATTCATCAGGCAAAATGGCTCTATACAGCTGTGTGTCCTCATACCTAGAGACAACCTTTATTGTGGTGAACATGGGGTCATCCCTGGCTAAGTGCCAATTTACCCTGTTCCTTCTTGGAATTGATTGATCCTTAGTCATGAAGAAGTTGACGATGACCTTGGTGAAGCGATGGTAGTACATCTCATTACCCTTCTTGGCATTCTTGGTTTCTACTTGATAAGCAAAGTCTTCCCATAGAAGGTAGGCATAGTCTACGTTCTTCTTATGGTACATGCCCCAAAGGGTTTGAGCTTGAGATAGACGAAGACTGTCATATTCAATACTTTTACCACTTAGACACTTGTTGATAACCGCAGCAAATGATCTCCAGGGTTGATGCAGCTTGTTGACATTGACAACGGTTATCACCTTTATCTCTCCACTGTGACCAAGATCTCTGAGAAACGTAAGAATTTCCTCTTCAAAGGGTAGTTCCTCGAATTGCTGATCAGGCCCTTTAAGGCATATTTGAAGCATTTCTCTGAAGTTCTCAAGATTCATAATGCGTTTCTTATCGTTCATCTTGAAATGAATCGAGTGGTGATGAACTGTAGCAGTGGCCCAGAACTCTTGCATGTAGATTTTTGGAACATCGGCATTGATCTGAAATGCCTTGTAAAAGGGAGTGAGTTTCAAAACATCATACACCACTTGAAGAAATGGTTCTTTAGACTTGATGTACGAGCTTAGTCGAAGATTGCTTTTGCCAATCTTGAGACGATTAGAAGGAGCGACTAAAGCGTCATCCAATGCAATTTGTTGAGCTCTTGTGATGTCCATGGTTCTGCTTAAGAAAGAATAGATACAGTTTATATATAACCAAGTTTATATATCACTAGTTCAGTTCCTAAAAACATTCTCTAGATCAGTTCTTTAAAACATTCACTAGATCAGGTCCTTAATGAGAACAGCTAGATCAGGTCCTTAACAAGAATGACAATATCGGGTCTTTAATCAAAATGACTAGATCGGGTCTTCAAGTGTTTTGACTAGATCGGGTCCTTTAGGAGAATAACTAGTTTAGGTTCTTATGAGTTTGACTAGATCGGTTCTCAAGGGTTTTGACTAGTTCGGTTCCCAAAGGGACTTGACTAGATCAGGTCCTTAAGGAAATTGACTAGATCGGTTCCTATAAGAACATGACTAGATCGGTCTTCAAGGGTTTTGACTAGTTCGGTTCCCAAAGGGACTTGACTAGATCAGGTCCTTAAGGAAAACGACTAGATCGGTTCCTATAAGAACATGACTAGATCGGTCCTCAAGGGTTTTGAATAGTTTGGTTCCCAAAGGGACTTGACTAGATCAGGTCCTTAAGGAAAACGAATAGATCGATTCCTATAAGAACATGACTAGATCGGTCCTCAAGGGTTGTGACTAGTTCGGTTCCCAAAGGGATTTAACTAGATCAGGTCCTTAAGGAAAACGACTAGATCAGTTCCTATAAGATCATGACTAGATCGGTTCCCTAAAGGAACTTGACTAGTTTGGGTTTTCAGCTTAGTTAGGTATTTTCTCATAAAAAATTCACAAACATGAATTTTTGGAAACGAGTTAATCATTTATATCATTTTTAACTGTTTTAGCAATATTTATAAGCACTTTTAACATGGAATCACTACACTAGCAACAACAAAAAGGCATACATGAATAAACCGAGCAAGAACACAAACAATTCTTCAAGATTATACACGTTTATGTATTCTAATACATTCAAGAGATCATAAACTTCATCCCTAATACTTTACCCACTAACAATAAACATCCTAATCAAAAACCCCAAATAGACGAACACAAAATCAACCATAAATTATCCATATGTTAATGACATACAAAACTGAATTAAACAAGTGATTATTACACCTAAACAAATAAAATCCCTTAATCAATTTAAGTTTTTTTTTATAGAGTTTTAATTTTGAGGAACCCTAAATCAATTTTTAGGGTTTTCAACTTCAAATCAGTGTTAAATCTTAATTCCTTTAAGATGTGAGTTGTTTATGATGTGATGAACACTTTTCTTTTATACCTTAATGCATGAAATCATCTAGAAATAGAAGATTGGAGATGACGATTCAAGAAAAGGGTTTGGGAGATGAAAAATGTTTTAACTATTTGAGTGTTAAGGAAAAGAACGGGTAGGGAATGATGGGGTATAGGGTAAATTTCAATTTTTTATGCATTTAGCCCCTGTAGTTTTAATACTCTTTACATTTTGCTTTAATTAAGTTTTATAAAGCATATACAAGTTAAACAAATAGCACATATAGTCCCTAATGTTTATACTCTCATACCTATAGACTTATTTTTGCAAAATACTCCCTAAAGGCTTAAACACATAACATTTAAGGCACACATAAGCTAAACTTAATTAACTTTCCTTAAGAATGATATTCCGTTATTGTTTAAAACACCTTTTTCCTTTAATCGCATTTTTATTATGAAGAATATATTTGACATTTTCTCCCCCTTAAACAATGACTCGATTTTTATTTAAGGAGTTGTAGTCGTTGTTTGAGAAGTCGAATGTCTGTGAAAAGCATTTTCTGATGACTGAATATTTTATTTTTGAAAATCAAACACCATGAAATAAGATTTCTCTTATTTTAACACATAAGCGCACTGACACGTACACTTATGGTAATATAGGAAGCACGGGTTGTGATGCAAAGTAATCACAAGCCTTTGCATGGTCATAAAGTAGACCATGCCCGAGAATAAATTCCCGTTGAGAGGTCAAGTTTTCTTTTTGAAATACTTGCCTTTAAGATGATGACCGGGTTGCTATCTGAAATAATAGCAAGCCATTTGGCATGTTTTGAAAACATTTGGAACTTCTGCTCGAACTTCATTTACAGCCTCGTATCATTATTGAATGACATTTCTAAGACCGTAAATGTTATCGATTTTCAGAAGACATGCCATTATTACCTCTTTTTATATTTTTTGCATTTTTTAATTTTTTCTTTGGTTTTTAAAGATTTTATATTTTTGTATTTTGTTTTTATAAAAGTTTTCTGAAAATGAAAAATCTTTTTGGTTTTTATGGTTTTTAATATATATACATATTATACAAGATATTTGAATAGGTACCACCACTATTCTTCAGCTTCATCTGCCAACAGTTTCAGTGTCTCAGGCGTAAAACTTCGCATTCCCAGCTTGTTGATAAGAAATTCAATTCTTTCTCTGCATAGGGCTTTAGTGAAGATGTCCGCTAGTTGATACTCCGTGTTGACAAAGTAAAGCTCTACTACTCCATTCTCCACTTGCTCTTTGATGAAGTGGAATCTGATGTCAATATGCTTTGATCGAGAATGTTGAACATTGTTGCAGCATAAGGCAATAGCGCTTTTGTTATCACAGTACATTGGAATTTTATTGAATCCAAGACCATAGTCGGTAAGCTGTGATCTCATCCAAAGGACTTGGGCACAACAGCCAGACAAGGCTATATATTCAGCTTCCGTACTGGATATCGCAGCGCTTTTCTGCCTTTTTGATGACCAACTAACAAGTTTGTCTCCCAATAATTGCATACTTCCAGATGTACTTCATCTAGCATCTTGGCAACCCGCATGATCAGCGTCTGCATAAGCTGTTAGAGCAATAGAAGAATCCTTTGGATACCAGAGTCCCCTATTAACGGTTCCTCGTATGTATTTAAAGATTCTTTTTATAGCATGTAAGTGCTTTTCAGTAGGCTTTGCATGATACCGTGCACACATGCATACAACAAATGTAAGGTCTGGTTTATTAGCTGTAAGATACATAAGGGTGCCAACCATTCCACGATAGTGTGTAGGGTCAACGGCTTTCCCTTGTGGATCTTCATCCAGTTTGGATTTCTCCACCATGGGAGTATCCACGGGGTCACTAGATTCCATACCATATTTTTTCAAAGATTCTAGAGCATATTTAGACTGGTTTATAAAGATTCCTCTTGGACTTTGTGAAATCTGTAGTCCTAGAAAAATGATATTTTGCCCATCATCGACATCTTAAACTTTGAACACATTATTTTTGAAAATTGGTCACATAGTTCAGGTGTAGCAGACGCGAAGATTATATCATCAACATAGATTTATACTAGGAGAAAATATTTGCCTTGTCTTCTGATGAATAATGTGGGATCCACGGTTCCTTTAGAGAATTCCTGAGAGAGTAGAAACTTCGACAATAGATCGTACCATGCGCGAGGAGCTTGTTTCAACCCATAGAGAGCCCTGTTAAACTTATACACATGATTCAGATTGTCTTGATCCACAAACCTGTCCGGTTGGCTGACATAAACTTCTTCGCGCAGAATGCCGTCTTAACATCCATTTGGTAGACAATCATATTCATGTGAGCAGCATATGCGAGGAAAATTCAAATAGCATCAAGTCTAGCTACTGGAGCAAAAGATTCCTCAAAATCAATTCCCTCTTCTTGATGGTAACCACGAGCAACCAAGCGAGCCTTGTTTTTCAGAATTCCTCCAATTTCATCAAGTTTTACCTTATAAATCCATTTTAAAGTAATGACCATCACTTTATCTGGACAAGGAACGAGTTCCCAGACTTCAAGATGTTCAAATTCATTCAGCTCCTATTGCATTGCTTCAATCCAACATGATTGAGTTAATGCGTCTTTATAAGTCATAGGTTCAACCGATGAGAGAAAAGCATCATAGTAACAAAATAAGTCTTGTTCATGGAGTTGGAGTCTTTTGGAAATAGGTCTTTCGAGTTCACCGATGATGTTATCTAAAGGATGATCCTTGGTCCATTTAGTAACGTGTTCTGAGTAAGGAGCAACAGTGTTCACAACAGTAGGAATAACACCCGAAGAAGAAGATGCTTCAGAATGGTTTTCTGGAATTAGAATACCAAAGAACGGATCGTTATTCATGTGTGCAACATCTAAGTCATGATTGTCTTCTTCAACATCGTTAAGAATGATAGGAGATTGAGTTTCGGGGATTGTTTGAGGGTTACTAGGTGATGGTGCATCTTGGTCAACAGTTGTTGAGGAAGGTGAATCGGTTGATGTAGCGGGTTCTGGAGCAACTACTTTAGTAATTGGAGCAATGACTTCAGAGGCTGGGTGATCAACACTAGGTAGAGGAGTGAGTAGTTCATCAAACAATGGTTGAAACAAAATATCCTAATCACTTCTTTAAGGTGGTATAAAAGGTGTTGAAGGAGGAGGGTTTGGCACGAGTCCTGAACTGATTGTTGCAAGAGTCATTTCATGAAGTGCGAGTCCTGAACTGCTGTGTTCAGAAGCCGTCACTGTCAGCTCATCAAAATCTACATGAACTGTTTCGATGATTCGTCTGGTACGTCGGTTTCAAATTCAAAATGCTTTCTTTATGGGTGCATAACCAATAAAAATACCAATATCAGCTTTCGGTTGTAACTTTCCCAAATTCTCGCTATCATTTGTCGGATAACAAAGTGCACCAAATACGTAGAAAAATAATAAGTCGGGAAGTTTGTCATGTAAAAGCTCATATGGAGTTTTGCCATGATGAAGACGTATGATGGAATGATTTTGGGTATAACATGCGGTAGCAACTGCTTCTGCTCATAAGAATAAAGGAAGCTTTTGCATAAATTAACATTGTGCGGGCAGCTTCGATTAGCGTACAATTACGTCTTTCAACGACACCATTTTACTATAGAGAGCAAGCAACAGATGTTTCATGAGAGATGTCAACCTTCTTATAATATTCACGCAAAGTTTGATTAACAAATTCAGTTCCATTATCTGTTCTGATTCGTCGGACATGTACTTTAAGCCGCACTTGGATCATCTTGAGAAACTTGATTATGAAATCTGGAGCTTCATCTTTTGACCTTAAGCACTTTACCCATGTAAATCAAGAGTAATCATCGACAATGACGAGGATGTACTTCTTTCCATTAACACTTGCGACACGCATTGGTCCACAAAGATCCATGTTTAAAAGATAGAGTTTTTCTTGGTTGGTGTCTTCAGATTTAGCTTTGTAGGGTTTCTTCTTGCTTTTGCCCATTGCACACGCAGAACACAGATGGTCCTTTTCAAATTTTAGCTTAGGGAGACCTCGAACAAGACCGTGTCTAGCTAAATGGTTGATTGCACCAAAGTTCAGATGAGATAAACGTCGGTGCCATAGCCAGGACTTAGTCTTTGAGGCCTTTGACAAGAGACATATGGGAGAGGACGCCATCATATCTCCAAGAGACAGAGTATACAGATTGTTGCCTTGAGATCCAGTCAATAGATTAACATCTTCTAGATTACGGATGAAGTAGGTGTGTTGACGAAAAGCAACTTCAAGGTTCAAATCACATAATTGCCCCATGGAGAATAAGTTATGTCCAAGCTCCTTCCACGTAGTAAACCCTTGAGATCGTAACATTCCCAATATGATAATCACCCCATCTAATACTTTGGCCACGTGATCATTTCTGAATTTGACAGTACCCAAAAATTTATTGACGAAATTGGTGAGCTGAGAGCGATCTCCGGTCATATGTTTGGAGCAGCCGGAGTCTAAATACCAGAGAACAATTTAGACGACATGCATTCATCAAGAGAGGAAGATGGAACATCGGAAACTATGGATCCCTAAGATTTACTGGGTTCCTTTTTGTTAGCAGATATAGATTTAATATTCTTAGGTTTGCTAACGGGAACATTAGTTTTAGATTTCTTTTTTTTAGGATCTCCTTGTTAGTAAAAACCTAATGTTACACAGGCTTAGGTGTATCACTTTTAGAGCGTTGGTTTCCTAAGGGGATTTCAGCAGTTGAGTTATCTTAGTTAAAGGGCACGCAATTTCCTACATAGTGAAGGTCCGACAGGAGGTCTACCATGTGTATCCCATATTTGCGAACACTTTTCCTGTTGGTTTCAAACTTTCTCTTTGAAACTTTTCTTACACGATTTGATTTTAGTTACGGATTCACATCAATGATAAAATCAAGAACACACAAATCATGATTATCAGAAAGCATGCAACCATTACACATAACGTATAAAGGTTCAGAATTCGCATTAAGCTTGGAATGATGCACATTTTCATTTCCTTTAGGTTCAATAAAGCAATTCTTATTTCGTTTTAAGTCAATTTACAATTCCAAGTATTAAGTTTCTTGATTGTGTTGTTTTGTGTTTAAAAAGCTCTCAATACAGCTTATGTATAAGCTGTTTTCATTAAGTAAAACTAAAAAGTTAAGTAGTTAAGAGAAAATCACAAAAATCACTCTCAAATACACCACAGCTTACTTTATGGATGATAAGCCAGTTCTGGATGGGCTTATGGACACTACTAGCTTGTTTTATGCAAGCTAGAGCTTGTAGATTCATTGTTTGACCCTGTTTTGAGCAAGGGTGTTGTAAGTTTCTCTTTTTCTTGTTTTCTTATTTACTGTAGAACTGCTTATTAGTGCTTATTCTTGACTAAAACCTGTTTATAAGTATTCTATTTTGTTATTTAACAATCTGTTTTTAATAATTAAGGACCAAATCAGCTTAATAATAAAAGAAAAATGATTTGTGAAAACTTTAAGGGGTATTTTGAACTAACAGTACTAACTCTTTAGTTAGTACTGCTAGTTCATTTTTGCTATTTTTCACTAGCAGTACTAACTAAAGCTACCAGTACTAACTCCAAGTTAGTACTGTTAGTTTAAACTGTTAATACTGGTGGTTCATTTTAGCTTATCAGCTTATTATTTCAGCTTGTTTAAAATTTCCTTAGCTTTTTAGAGTAGATTAAACCATTTTCCTTTGTTGTTTGCTTATTTAAGCTTATTTTCCTTTTTAAAGTATTTTCAATAATGTATCAGTTTGTAGCTTTTTAGCTTATTTGTCATTTTAGTTCATTCTAGTTGCTTATTCTTATTACTAAGTACTTATTAAGGTTAGTGGAACTTTTGTTTTAGCTTGTTTGCTTATTTATTGTTTCTTTGAGTTTTGTTAGCCTAGCAGTACTAACCTTAAGCTAACAGTACTAACTCAAAGCTAGCAGTACTAACTCCAAGTTAGTACTGGTAGTTAATACTGTTAGTACTGTTGTTAGTACTGCTGAGTTTTTCTTGCTTAATTTAGCTTAATTGCTTTTTGAATTTGCTTATTTAGAGTTAGCTTAGCTTATTTAACCTGTCTTAAGCTTATTTGTGTTTTAGTGTAAAAGTTTTAAGTGTTTTTACCATTTCTAGTTTTTATCCTTGTTCCAGCTTACTCTCTTTGCTTATTTTTACGTGCATTTGCTTATTAAAGTTTAGTGCTCAATCATAATCTTATCCTTGTCACATTCAAACACCAATCATCAATCGTCTCTCGATTTTCCATTCTAGCCTCGTTGGGACATAACGACCCGGGAACACTCTATACTGCTTCCGGTTAACATTGCTCTCGCGTGATTCTTATCCTTATTTTTGTGTTGAAATTTATTTATATTTATTGATACACAGCGAGGTGTAAGTGTCCCTTGTTGTGTATTTATACATGTTTGTATTTGTTTACACATTTAAGGGGTGAGAACGGTTGGGTCAATTTTTGGCGCCGCTGCCAGGGAGGCTGTGGAACGATTATCGCGTACTTTTGACAGTTTGTGTTTACATCTGTGAATATTTTCTTTATAAAAACATAAAAAGTACAAAAATATTTTTCATTTTCTTTTATTACTTTGGTGGGGTCTACTAGAAAGGTGGGATCTGTAGAATTCACATAATTTTGAGACAAGGCCTTGGTCAGAAGATAATTCACTTTGGTGGAACAAAAAATGTTGTTTTAAATCTTGAGAAAGTTGGCTAAGAACACATAATCGAGGTGTAGTATTAACTTTCTTTTCTAACATCATTTGGATCTTTTGTTTGTTAAATGCATTTTTTGAAATGGACTCTCTTCAGCAAGTTAGTTATTGGGCTCTTCGGATTTGGTATCAGAATAGCACTAGTATCTTAATGACATTACCATCATTAAAGCTTTGGTCCAATTGCTGAAGCTTTCTTCAGATAGAATAAAAAAGGATTTTGAATGAAAAACCTAGAGCTCGTTTTAGTGGTATGAATAGAAAAATAGAGGTTTCGTCAACATGTGAACAGTTTGTGCAGATAGATCTCTTTTAAAACATTATTTATCTAGAGAGTTGATCTATTTTCTAAAGCAATCTCTCTATCAATGTTCCTGGATTCTTTTTCTTAAATTCATTTTGAGAAGAGTAACTGTTTGCATTAAAGATTCCTTTTCTTTTAAATGTTCAGAAAGAGTTTGTTTAAGACGATCAATCTCTACAGACTGTGCACTTGAATCTGAAACGATATCATTACTCTTTAAATCAACATTTTGTCCTTCTTTCAAAACTTTAACATGTTCCTTATATCTTTCAAGCTCAGCAGTTAAAGTATCATTGACACTTTTATTGTCCAGATTTATCTTGGTACAATTAACTACTTGGGTTTTTAGTTGTCCAATCTCTGAGATCAATATTAAGTGCATCTTGTTGTGCAGATGAGTTAGAATTCTGAACAGTTTCCTGTTGTGATTCTATCACATACTGAGAATAAGGAATGATATTGCTATCACTAGTTATTTCAGTCTCTGAATGGTTCACAACATTCGACTATTCAGAAGACGGCATCGCCTGCACAGCTTGATTAATCATATTGTTATCCACATTATCATGATTGTGTACCTCAGCGAGAGCATCTGAACCATAATGAGATAAATTTGCCATGAGAGCAACTTTGGCAGTGTTGAGTTCATCACAATCAGAGTCATATGCATCCAAATCATCAGCTTGATAAGCAGCATTGTGAGTAATGACAGTCTGTGTGGCTTGACCTTCTGCAATTCCTGGATCTGCCAAAAATGCTAGCTCTTCCTCATGTAGAATTTGACCATTTGCTTGAGCTTGAACCAGCAACACTTTATCCTTAAACCATGAATCATCCCGTTTCCTTTTCGGTTTAGTGCACTGTTTGGACATGTGTCCTTCCCCTTTGCAGTTGTAACAAATAACAGTCCTTTGTTTCCCAGAATTACTTCCACTTGCTCCTGGAGTGTAGGTCCTTGTAGTACCCGCAGCAAAAGAAGTTTGTCTCCCCTGAATTGGTTGTAAGGTCACTCTCCCATCATTAATGGTAGCTTGTTGCCTAGGGTTTGACGAATTCCTGAGCTGGTTATTGGTAGTAGGATAGCGGGAAGTGACAACAGCAGTCAAGAAAGACATCATGTGATTGATGGCATCAATAGGATCATCACCTTTCTGGAACACTGGAACAATTAGACCTGAGTCTAGTTAGGGAAATTCAGGTTGTTGGTTAACTGTGGGAGCATATTCCAATTGAGGGATGGATGATGATGGAGAATAAACGTTGTGGTGAACTAATGATTGATAATCATTGGATGGATAAGTGATTGAAAGAGGTGTTGATGATTGATTGTTTAAGTATTGTTGAGAGTGATAAGGTGAACCATGTTGTAGAGACTGATATAGTGAAACTTACGGTTGAAATTGAGAGTTTTGATATAAGTTATGATAAGTTTAATAAGGAGACTGGGTTATCTGATGGGTTGCAACCAAAGCAAGAGGATCTGAGTTGCGTTCATGCATTAAATGAACTTCATTTGCATGAAATTCATGTTGTCCCAAGTAAGCATGAAGCTGATCCATTGTTTAGTGTGTGCAAATCATGAGCCAGTTTTGACATTGTCACAAATTTGCTCCACTCAGGAGGAAAAGTATTCAAAAAACTTAGTATTCACTTAAATTGTTCTAGTTTCGTCTATTGTAGATGTTCATTGTCATTTGTAGTAGTATGTGAAATCTCAGTAGAAATCAGTAGTTAGTTAGTCCCCCCTTCTTATAAGCAAACTTATCGAATTCATCATAAAGCTTACACTCTCTTTCCTGTTTCGTCAATGAAGTTCTTTGCATGAGAAGTTTAATTCTTTCCTAATGTTCCTTGGCGATTCGATGATTACTAACGAGTGCATAGACCTCTGGTGGTAATCCTTGGAGAATGATATTTGTTGCCTTGACATCACAATCAGCTTGAATTGCATCCATAGCAGATAACTCAGAATATTTCTTTGGTCTAGTCACTCCATTTTTCTCAATTGTAGGCCAGATGAGTGGAGCATTTTCAATGGATTCAAGGATCATTGTCATGTTGTTATTCATCATGTTATAGCTCCATTTTTGCTTTTTCCAAGAGTACGTAATATTTTTACCAAACATAGGTGTGACGGTTTGTCACGCGCCCGAAAGAATCGCTTTGTCAAAAGAGAGTCCGTTATTGAGAATTATGTATGTTAAAGATACTAGTTTGATCGAACGGTGGTTAGAAAGAAATTGAGTTTGATTAAGTTGTATTTTAAGTGTTTTAATTCTTGAAACTACACGGGATTTTACAATTCTTGATAAAACCGGGAAAACAAGTTAATGTTTCACGGGATTTTATAAGTCAAAGAAATAAACCGTATAATTTGGAAACTTGAGTTGTTCGGTTGAGTTGTTCAGTTTCAACTAAACTCAGTTGTTCGGTTCAGTTGTTCGGTTCCAACTAAACTCAATTGTTCGGTTCAGTTGTTCGGTTCCAACTAAACTCAGTTGTTCGGTTCAGTAGTTCGGTTTCAACTAAGCTCAGTTGTTCGGTTCAGTTTAATTCAGAAATCACTTCCACTTCATAATAAGAACAAGAAATTAAGATAGGAGATGAGAAGAATTGTAGAGAGAGAAACTAGAGAGAATTGGGAAGTTTACTTGCAAAATGAAAGTTACAAATGACCAACCCCCCTCACTTTCCTTGAGGAGGTGTATATGTATCAAAACTAAAAGGCTTTCATGCCTTTAGTAATTCTACGGGCCAGGCTCGGGATTACTTGGGCTTTCGCCCGATACACGTGACCGGTTAGCTTACATTTAAGAGCCCGTTTACCCGTCTAGCCTATTACAACATATATTAATTAATGACCGAGACCTAATATAATTAATGAACGAACTTCCATTGTTTGACTCAATATTTTGAGGCTAACAATCTCCCCCGAAGTGAGTTCATTGTGACACTCCTTCGTGAGATCAATGAGATTGCTTTTGTCGTTGAGCTCTTATGATCTTTGTCTCTGTCTACGTTGTAGGCTTGTTCCTTCATGCTTTGTGATCTTTGATCTTTAGCCTTTGTCATTGTCTTTTGACTTTGTCTTTTTGTCCGAGATCTTTAAATCTTTATCCTTCCGTCTTGATCGTCTTTGCCACCTTGCGATCTTGTGTCTTGACCAACATGCTCATACTTTGCATCATCTTGAAAGCTTGCTAACAATCTCCCTTGATAGACTTGATATCTTTGAAGGAAGATCTTGTATATCAGAGTTTGTGCGGAAGTCTTTGTCTTTAATTCTTGAGCTTTCATGATTCTTGAATCTTGATGCTTATAGTATGTCTTTGTAGTTTGAGCATGAGCATGTGGTAATGAATCCGACTTCAGCTGGAATAAGGCATCACCATCTCCATCTTTATGTATCCTGAAATAAAACAGTTAGCAATAAAGCG
>BQNB010002564.1:2271-123512 GCA_026074375.1 Tanacetum coccineum | reverse complement strand
TAACCTAGGTTATTTACACGACATATTTCCAACTTAAACTCCCCAAAATTCATTTTGGATATTTAACGGACGTGTCAGGACCAAAATACGAGGTTACTTCAAATCAAACCAAAACCTTTCTCACAAGTTTAAAAGTTTCTCGACTTCAAAAATACATCTTATCACTTTAGACTTCGTTCACAAATTTCACTTTTACGACCAATACGTACTTAACTCAAATTTCACGAAAATGCCCGTTTTCTAATAACTTTTAATTCACACCTCCACAATTTACGTTCTAGACAAACGTTACTTCAAATTACGAAATTACTTATTAAATAAGTTTGTTAAATTCCCCCCCCCCCCGATTATTAAACCCGTTCTCCAATTAACTGTCATGCCAGTACGCGCTGCGTGATGATTTTCGCGGAACACGGTAAAACTTCCCTGAACGCATTAAAATGACAACATAAACACTCCACTACTGAAAGATGAATCAGAAGTGATTCACTTAGGGAACTCAAACTCTCTCTGTAAAACCTAAAAATCTCAACAAGTGTAAAATTACCAAAATACCCCTAATTTAAGAAAATCCATAAAAGCTTAAATAAATTTCATTTTAATTATAGAAATTATGAAAATACAATATATGGCAATTATGAAAATTTATGTAAGAATAAAATACTTTATATTATGTAAGAAAAATAATTAATATTTGTATATATATAATTATGCCGAAAATACTAATATTTATGTATTATATTTTACAAATTAAATTAAATAAAATAAGGATAATTATAAAATAAATTATACAAGTTTTATAATCTGATTATATCTCTTTTGAAAGGCCCAAAATTCGGCCAAATCTCTAATTATATCTTTTAATTCATTTTCATTTGTTAAATAAAAAAAAAACAATTGCACCGAAACCCTAAAAACAAAGAGGCGGCACAAAAGAATTTTTCCAAGGCAAGCACGATTTTTCTAAGGTGATTCGAAGGTCAAGGATTGTGGGAAAAATAGTGGGAAGATTGTAAAGTGCTTGGTTCGATTGTGGTATTTGTTTTGGGTTCGAATTAAGCAACCGGGTTCAATAATTCATTAAATCATCAAGAATCATCAAAGGTATTTTTGTATCTCAATTTTCATCATATTAATTCGTTCTATGCATGAGAAAAATTATCATGCATGTTATTTTGATTTTATAAATTAAAACATGTTCAAAACCCTAATTTTTAGCTAATTATGAAATCGGCACAAATAATATTTGTACAATTGATTTTATATTTTTCTAAGGTTTTTCATATCACATATAACTCAGATAAATTGTTGGAAAAATTTATGAAGGATTCGAATAATTATTGGGGATTTATCATTGTTTGCCGATTTCGAATTAAAGGAAAAAGGAAAGAAATAAAATTAGGGTTAGGGTTTTGATAATTTTTCCAGGTGAATTTAATGCCAATGATTGGGAAATAATTATGTTTGTGATTGGGAAAAATTTAATTAGGGTTTTAGTGATTTATTTGTTATCCGATTTGCTATTTAAAAGTATAAGGACTTGTTTTGTAATTTCTGAAACTATGGGGTCTGTTTTAGACATGTTATTATATTTATTATATTCTGTATAAAATAAGTTGGGGGGTATAAAATGTCATATTGATATTATTTTGTATTAAAATGGTTAATTACATATAATAAGTAATTAGAAATTAATTAATTAAAATAGAGGGACTGAAATTGTAAATTCTGAAAAGTATAAGGTTTGGTTAGTATTTAATGTATAAAGTATGATTTTGTCATATTTGAATCTATAAGGGCTTGTTTGTAATATGGATAATTAAAGAGTAATCTCTGTGTTAATTAATGATAAACCAAAAGGGCTAAATATGTAAATTATGTTAAATTAAGGGGTTTGGACTTGTAATACAGAAAATGGAAGGCTATAATCTGGAATAAAATGTGAAACTTTTGAAATTTACACTTTTAACCTTGAAATTGTTTGATTTTGATATATTTAAACTGTTTAAAAAATAAATTAAATGGATGTTGTCATATTTAACCCTTAACTTGTAAGGTTGGCATATTAAGTCCCTAAACTATTCAAAATACTTAATAGAATCTCAAATGATGAATATTACTAAAAATGGAAAGTTACTAAAAATATAAGTTACTAAATAGAAAAGTACTAAAATGGAAAAGTTACTAAAAATGGAAGTTTACTATTTTGGAAAAAGATTACCAAAATTGGAAAGATTACTAAAAATAGAAAGTATATCGTAAATGAATGGTTGTATTGTCGAATTCATCATTTCTTTAGGTTCGGTCAAGAGGGAGTGATTGTGATATTCCTGTGGTGTTTTCTTTGGTTATTGCTTTGCTTCGGAATAAGGTACGGATATTCCTTTACTATTATTATGATATACCGGTTGTTCGTTCGTTCCGTTATTCGTACAGATATTCTGACCTTATCGTTAAGGTTTCTCATGACATATTCTCTCATTCTTTGATTTCTTATGTGAATTGCTACATTTGCTCTGAGCTTTTATTTTTGTTCTTTATATGATATGTTCATATGTTTATTTGAACCTGTTTGCTTACCTTTGATATTTGGAACCTTTGACATTTGAACCCTTGCTATGATCCCTTTGAAATTAAACTTTGATATCGATCTTGCTTGAACCCTTCAGTTTTGAGAAACCAAGCCATATTTTGTTTCCTAGCCATGAAGGTAACATGGTCGTGTCATTGATGCACCTTTGCATAACTCATATGTGAGTGATGTGATTTCTCACGCCGTCCCCCATTTGGATATTATATGAGCATTATGAAGCATTATTATTTGTTTAAGGGCGCATGGATGCTCATAGATTGTTTTGTATTCGTGGTTATGACATTAATGATATATGTATATTGGTGTACTGAGTGTTTGGGTGCATTCCACGGTCTTTACAAATTTGGAGCCGCGACTCCTTGGTTACTATGATATGATGTGTTTTGGGCTTGGTAATTGGACTTGATTCGATTTTCTGATTTCCATCTTACCTTACACTATGATTGGACTTCTGATTTGTGTTAACCTTAATATTTGTATTCTTTGATCATGTCTGTGATTATCCTTGTACCTTATATCGTTATCCTTTGATTTTCCGTTATTCTTTTGCATTCGATTATTTATTTGTTCCACTGGGCTTTGTAAGCTCAGCCGCTCTTTCTTTTTCCTGTGGCAGGTATCTAAGCTAGGTGGCTGGGGGTTGCGTTCAGGCTATGTGTGCTTGAGTGTGGACTTACCTAGAGATTTCATTGTTTTGATATATGAATTGTTTCTTTCAAAGACATTCGTTTTATTTCAGGTATTTCGTTTGGATATGTCCGTCTTTTAAGAACTTATGTACTTTTAAGTCATGTATGACGTATTTTTCATTTTGGTTATTTTTTTAAGACTTCCGCTGTTTGAGCTTGTGTTATGATTTTGTATGCCTTTGATGTCACACCAATTTTTGTAATACTTCTACCCTTTTGGGTCGGGGCGTTACAATTTATGGTATCAGAGCTGCCAGGTTAATCATGACGAGGTCTTATGACCTTAGAGCTTAGGCTATGACCTGTGAGGATTGGGTTGACATTAGGTTCCTTTTGCGTAACTCTCTTCCGTATAACCTATCTGTTTTCGTTTGTTAAACGTTTTCTCGATCGTTCTGATGGTGACTACACGTAGAAAATGAATGACTCTTTCTCCACTTATGAACGTGTAATCATTTCAACCCCAATGAAGGAACAATTATGCTATTGGACCATGAATATGTTATCTGCCTCAATGTTGTGATGTCGTATTCGTCCTGCCGAAATTTACTTCCTATCTCTATGCTCGACTTTGACTGTGATCTTGGCATGGATTGGTTGGCTTTTATCGAGCTACCATTGTCTGCTATGCTATGACTGTGATCTTTGGTAACGTTCGCAACCTGAGTTTGTTTATCATGGTTACTCACTCGCTTAAGTCTTTTAAGCTCATTCTCTGCTATGAGGCACGTACTTTGGATTTCTCATGGGTGCAAGGGTTTTCTGGCTTGTTATGGACAACATCTTTGGAGAGTACTATATTGAAAACTTTCTGTTGTTCGTGAATTAGCTGAAGTTTTTCCCGATGAACTTCCTGGACTTCCCTCCGGATAGAGAGATTGAATTTGGCATTGAGTTAATTCCCAGTGCTGAACCTATCTCAATGGGCTCCGTATCGTTATGACACTGTTGAATTGAAGGAGTTAAAGGAGCAGTTACAGGAGATGTTGGAGAATGGCTTTATTAGACCCAGTGTTTCGCCTTGGGGTGCACCGGTCTTATTTGTTAAGAAGAAGGATGGGAGCATGCGCTTGTGTATTGATTACCGCGAACTCAACCGTATTACGATTCGTAACCGCTATCCTCTTCCGCGAATCGATGATTTGTTTGACCAAACTGAAAGGGGCCACAAAATATTTTTCTAAGTTTATACTGGGTTCTGGTTATCATCGCTTCGTGTGAGAGAGCAGGATATATCTAAGACTGCTTTTCGTACGCGTTATGGCACTACGAGTTTCTTGGTTATGCCTTCGGTCTGACTAATGCTCCTGCCGTGTTTATGGATTTGATGAACCGTATTTTCCACGAGTACCTTGATAAGTTCGTTATTGTTTTCATCGACGACATCCTCGTTTACTCCAAGTCTGAAGAAGAACATGAGCGACATCTACGGATTGTGTTGGAGATTCTTAGACAGAAGAAGTTGTATGCGAAGTTTTCGAAGTGCGAGTTCTGGTTACAGCAAGTCGCTTTCCTTGGTCATATTGTATCTGCAGACGGCATCATTATGGATCCATCAAAGGTTGAAGCTATCACCAAATGGCCGAGACCTACTACGGTGACGGAGGTGAGAAGTTTTCTGGGGCTTGCTGGCTATTATCGACGTTTTGTTGAGGGTTTCTCCCGATTAGCTTTACCTCTTACCCAGCTAATGATTGAGAAAAGGGTGAGAAGTTTGTGTGGACGATTGAGCGTCAGGAGAGTTTTGAGAATTGAAACGAGATTGGTGTCTGCTTCCGATTTTGACTACTTCCATCAGGTTCGCGTGGTTTTCAGATATACATTGTGAATCGAAAGAAAGGTTTTGGAGTTGTGTTTTGATGCAACATGGGAAGGTGATCGCCTACGCTTCAAGGCAGCTGAAGCCTTATGAAGTAAATTATCCAACCCATGATCTTGAGTTAGCTGCGGTGGTTTTTGCATTGAAAATCTGGAGACACTATCTGTATGGTGAAGCTTGTGATATATTTACAGATCATAAGAGTCTCAAATATATTTTTACTCAGCGAGAACTTAACATGAGACAGAGAGTTGGTTGGAATCTTTTAAAAAGATTATGACACTAACATCCAAGTACCATCCCGGGCAAGGCTAGTGTGGTTGCCGACGCACTTAGTCGAAATCTGGATGATAGCTTGTTTTGATTCCATGAATCATTATGAATTTAGAGGTTTGGATGTTGAGACTAGGTACGAGGTTTGGTGGCTTTGGGCGAGTATGAGAATAGAGTCTAACACTCATGCTACAGATCAAAGAAAATTCAAAGGTCGAACGGGTGAGTTGTGGCTATTGTGCAGATGTTGAAAGACGGTAAACTTACTAAGTTTAGTGTTGATGTTGACGGTATTGTGTGGTTTGAAGATAGGTACTCTAGTGTTCCTAATGATCAGCACTTCGCGAGAGGTTTGAACGGAATCATAGTTCTCCATTTACTATTCATCCAGGTTCAACCAAGATGTACAGAGATTTGAAACAGTACTTTTGGTGGAACGGCATGAAGCAAGATGTGGCTACGTTTGTATCCAAGTGTATGACTTGTCAGCAGGTAAAAATTGAACATCAGAGGGCTAGTGGTTTGTTACAGCCGTTGGAGATTCCTATGTGGAAATGGGATGAGATTTCCATGGATTTCGTTACTGGTTTGCCTACTACTCAGAAAAGACATGATGCGATTTGGGTGGTTGTTGATCGGCTAACCAAGTCTGCTCATTTCTTACCCATTCGGAAGAACTATGGTATTAGTAAGTTGGCGGAGATTTTTCAACAGGAAATCGTTAGACTGCATGGTACACCGACTTCTATTGTGTCCGACAGAGATCCGAAGTTTACGTCTCGTTTTTGGAAAGGATTACAGAAAGCTTGGGGAACTCGTCTTAAGTTCAGTACATCATTTCATCCTCAAACCGATGGTCAGTCAGAGAGGACCATTCAGACTTTGGAAGATATGTTGAGGGCTTGTGCTTTGGAATGGACAGGTAGTTGGGATGAATATTTGTGCTTGGTGGAGTTTGCCTACAACAATAGTTGGCATGCTAGCATCAAGGCAGCACCTTTTGAACTTTTGTATGGTAGAAAATGTCGAGCACCTATTTGTTGGGATGAAGTAGGTGAACGTTTGATTGAAGGTCCGGAGCTCATCGAGATTACTAATGAGAAAGTGGCTGTTGCTAAGGAGAAATTGAAAGAGGCTAGATCGCGACAGAAGAGTTATGCTGATAAGCATCGACGTGACTTAGAGTTTCAAGTTGGAGATCGTGTATTTCTGAAAGTTTCGCCATTCAGAGGAGTTAAACGTTTTGGGATCAAGGGCAAGCTCAGTCCTCGATTCATCGGTCCGTTTGAGATTTTGGAACGTATTGGAGAGGTTTCGTATCGTCTGGCACTTCCTCCGCAGTTATCGCACGTTCATGATGTCTTTCATGTATCTCTTTTGAGGGGATACCATTATCATCCATTGCATGTCGCATCTTATCCTTTTGATCAGATTCAGCCTGATATGTCTTTGTCCGAGGAACCTGAATCCATTCTGGATCGGCAAGAGAGAGTCATGAGAAACAAAGTTATTCCTTTTGTGAAGATTCTTTGGAAGAATCACCCAGAGCGTGAGGCTACCTGGGAGACCGAAGAGTCTATGCGAGCTAGTTATCCTCATTTCTTTGTCTAGTTCGGTATGTTTTCGTTTCGTTCTCATTCGTTTTCATTCCGGTTCATTTCAATTTTCGAGGACGAAAATTTTTTTTTAGAGGGGAAGAAGTTGTAAAACCTAAAAATCTCAACAAGTGTAAAATTACCAAAATACCCCTAATGCAAGAAAATTTCATAAAAGCTTAAATAAAATTCATTTAAATGTTAGAAATTATAAAAATGCAACATGTGACAATTATGATATTTTTGTAAGATTAAAATATCTTATATTATGCAAGAAAAATAATTAATACTTATGTATATATATTTTTTTGCAGAAATTATTAATAGTTATGTATTTATATATTACAAATTAAAGCAAATTAATTAAGGATAATTACAAAATAAATATTGCAAGTTAGAATTTTTTTTCTTTGGAAATTTTATCTATTTGAAAGCCCATTTTACTTGGCCAAAATCCCTAGTATATTTCTTTTATGCATTTTCATTTTGAAAAACCTAAAAACAATATCACCGAACCCTAAAAAAATCAAAGTGGCGGCATAAAAATATTTCCAGGGTTGAGATGAATTTTCTAAGGTGTTTTGAATGTCAAGGATCGTGGGAAAAATATTGGAAAGATTGTTTAAGGCTTGGTTCAATCGGGGTAATTGTTTTGGTTCAAAATACTCAACCGAATTCTTTAATTCATTATATCTCAAGAATCATCAAAAGTATTTTTGTATCTCAATTTTTCATCTTAATTATATTCGTTCTATGCATGAGAATAATTATCATTGCATGCTATTTTGATTTTTTAAAAATTAAAACATGTTCGAAACCCTATAGGTTTAGCTAAGTATGAAATCAGATCAAATAATATTTGTACAAATTGATTTTATCATTTTTATTAAGGCTTTTCATATACGTATAACTCAGATAAATTGTTGGAAATAATTTAGAAGGATTCTAATAATTATTGGGGATTTATCATTGTTGCCGTATTTCGAATTAAAGGGAAAAAGGAAGAATATAATTAGGGTTAGGGTTTTGCTATTTTTTCCAGGTGAATTAATGCCAATGATTGGGAAATATTTATGTTTGTGATTGGGAAAAAATTATAATTAGGATTTTAGTGATTTATTTGTTATACGATTTGCTATTTTAAGTATATGGACTTGTTTTGTAATTTCTGAAACTATGGGTCTATTTTAGACATGTTA
This sequence comes from Tanacetum coccineum, assembly GCA_026074375.1. Classification (NCBI taxonomy): domain Eukaryota; kingdom Viridiplantae; phylum Streptophyta; class Magnoliopsida; order Asterales; family Asteraceae; genus Tanacetum; species Tanacetum coccineum. Next base: position 115,344 of record BQNB010002564.1, on the reverse strand, counting down.
TTATATTTATATATTCTGTATAATAAGTTGGGGGTATAATATGTTCATATGATATTATTTTGGATTAAAATGTTTATTACATATAAATAAGTAATTAGAAATTAATTAATTAAAAATAGGGGACTAAAATTGTAAATTCTGAAAAGTATATGGTGTGTTTAGTATTTAATGTTTAAAGTTATGATTTTGTCATTTATTGAATCATAAGGGCTTGTTTTGTAATTATGGATAATTAATAGATAATGGTTTAATTTAATTGATAAACCAAAAGGGCTAAAATATGTTAAATTATGTAAAATTATTAGGGTTTGACTTGTAAATACAGAAAAATGGAAGGTATTATCTGAATAAAATGTGAAACTTTGATATTACACTTTTAACTTGAAATTGATTGACTTTTGTATATTAAACCGATATAATTTGAAAGTTGTGCAATATTTAACCCTAAACTTGTAAGGTTGACATATTAAGTCCCTAAACTATTCAAAATACTTAATAGAATCTCAAATGATGAATATTACTAAAAATGGAAAGTTACTAAAAATGGAAAGTTACTAAAAATGGAAAGTTACTAAAAATGGAAAGTTACTAAAAATGGACATATTAAGTCCCTAAGCTATTCAAAATACTTAATAGAATCTCAAATGATGAATATTACTAATTTTGGAAAGTTACTAAAAATGGAAAGTTACTAAAAATGGAAAGTTACTAAAAATAGAAAGTATAACTTAAATGAATGGTTTGTAATTCGAATTCATCATTTCTTTAGGTTCGGTCAAGAGGGAGTGATTTTGAGTTTCCTGTGGTGTTTTCTTTGATTATTGCTTTGCTTCGGAATAAGGTACAGATATTCTGACCTTATCGTTAAGGTTTCTCATGACATATTCCTCTCTATCTTTGATTTCTTATGTGATTTGCTACATTTGCTCTGAGCCTTTTATCTTGGCTTTCTTATATGATCTGTCATTATGTTCCATTTGAACCCTGCTATGCTACCTTTGATATTTGAACCTTTGACATTGAACCTTTGCTATGATCCCTTTGAAATGAACTTTGATATGACTTTGCTTTGAACCCTTCAGTTTGAGACCCAAGCCACTATTTGTTTCCTAGCCATGAAGGTAACATGGCCGTGTCATTGATGCACCTTTGGCATGACTCATGTGTGAGTGAGTGATTTCTCACGCCGTCCCCCATTTGATATTATATGCGCATTATGAAGATTATTATTTGTTTAAGGGGCGTATGGATGCATCCTAGATTTGTTTTGTATTCGATGGATTATGACATTATGATATTTGGATATTTGGTGACTGATGTTTGGGTGCAATCCACGTCTTTCACAAAACTTTGGAGCTCATGACTCCATGGTTACTATGATATGATTTGTTTGGGCTTGGTAATTGGACTTGATTTGATTCTCTGATTCATCTTACCTTACATTTGTATTCCTTTGATCATGTATTGTGATATCCTTTGTACCTTGTATCGTATCCTTTGATTTTCTGTTATCTTTTGTGTTCGATTATATATATCTGTTCACTGGGCTTTGTAAGCTCAGCCGCACTTTCTTTTCCTGCGGCAGGTATCTAAGCTAGGAGCTGGGGTTGCTTTCATTTGAAATACCATTGATTTAAAATTTGACATGAAAATACCAAGGGAGAAAAATTATACTACGATATAGCATGATTCATTTTCACGATGCTCCCCTTCAACAGTATATGTGGATACCAATGAAATTATTAAAACTTGACATTGGAAAGAAAATTGATATCTCACCACAAAATGTTAAAGACGGAGTGAGAATGCCTTAGTGAACAATGTATAATTATTAATTGACATTAAGTTTCCACATTTTAATTTCACAGAATTGTTTGGATACAGTAAAATTGACATGTATGAATGTAACTCGACACATTAAAAGGCCTTATTTTAAAAAGCTCCCCTCAGAAATTTATTCACATAAAATGACATTCTGCGAACTACAATTCTTGAAAATTATTCGAGAAGGAAGTGTTGCACACACAATTTTAACAAATTTCAATTATGGAAAAGATTACACAAATTCTATTGTAGACATTTTGACATTGAAAGTTCTTCATGAAACAATTGGTTCACGATTTAAAAACATGATAGAAGACTTCTCTTCAATTTTATAGAAACGCACTTGGAAGCGTACACTTCCTATTACAACGGACCGCAGTTATGCACGAAATGTACATAACGTCATGGAGAAATTTAGAAATGACATGTTGGAAGCAATTTAAACTCTCGCTCGGAACTTCATTTACACGCCCGTGTCCGATGTTAATCAACATTTTCTAGGTACGTAAATGTAATCGATTCCAAGAGACATGTCGAGAATATTCTTTGGTATTTTTGAGAAGTTTCTGATTTTATAATTTTGTTTTTTATAGTTTTTATATTTTTCCTATTTTCTTTTTGTTGGTTTTAAATTTTTGATTTCTATTCAACAATATTTTTTTAAAATCAAAATAAAGAGAACAAAAATATTTACAAGTCGGAGTTTCATCACCATGACAATGTTTGCTAGAGTTGAAGTAGTGAAGTAGAATCAAGGTTGTTGTTAGACGTTATCGGATGCATCAGCAGTAGTAAACAGCTGAAGACTTTAAAACAACTTGATTTGACTCCATTGAGATATACGTCGAACAAAGAATCGAATATCAAATCCAGCTCTTTGAAGTTTGTTACTGTCACACAGCTTGATGATCTTTTTGTTGACACTGTGGTGCGAGGCTTTGAACCGTTTTGTTCAACCGTCACTGACATGAGGTTTTGAGCTTGATCTGTAGTGATCAAACGTCATTAGAACATAGAGGTTTGAGCCTGAACTGTTTGAACAACGTCATTAACATTGAGGGTTTGAGGCATGAACTGTTGTAGAACAACGTCATTACTCTTGTTCATTGGTTAGAATTCCTTGAAGCCCTGGTTATGAGAAACTCAGTATCTTTTCAGCAACCAACTCCGAGTTCTTTCCTTTTAGATGAAAGATGTACCTGCACTTAATTAGAAAGTACCTGCTCTGACATCAAGAGTTTGCGCACTTTCAATATTTGTTGTGATATCTGCATTGAACCATTTGGGGGTTCACTGTCAAACTTGGTTGATGCTATGAGAGAAATATCTATCCAGTTGGAACCTTCTAAGACCAACAGTCCTGAAATATACCCTCGGTATTCCACCATAATACAAATCTGCGTGTCATTGTTTTCACATGCACAACGAATCTTTTTTATTGAAACCTATGTCCTGTAGTGGACCCTGTCATTCTAGGTCTTGGCAATATCTTATTTGCTCCTACGGGTTTGTTTTATGTTTGTTTGTCTTATTGGATGGAACTAGAACGTGAGTTTACTTCCTTCAGGAGTTTTGTTATACAAGCATCATGATTTGCATTAAAGACACACTTATGACATGTAGAACAAACAAATTGTTTAGAATCTGAGAAAGAACTAGAACTCTTAGAGTGATCTGCTTTGGGCACCCGTTATTGTTACGCAACTACTCTTAGATACATGCAAACTCCTAGTTGTTTGATTGTTGCTCCTAGGTTTTGGTTTGCTACCATCAGTAGTGCTTTGAAATCTAGCAGAAGGCATCACACTAGTTTTTGAGTTCCTATCTCTTTTAGTTGAGTGATAGTAATTATGAACCATGTCATTTAAACTAAATCTTGGCATGTTCTTAGACCTATTCCTAGATTCGCTAGATGCAATCATATGATCAGGTTTTGCAAAAATAGATTCTCTTCTCTTAGGCAAATAGTGTTGAGTTACTGGTCTTGACAAATTGTTATTCACATCAACTTGGGAGGCAAACCGTGGTTTTAACATTTGAGGCCTTTCAGATTTAAACGCATTCGGTTGTCTAACAACTGATTGGTTTCTTAGTGATTGTAAAACCGGTTTCTCCAAGACTGATGTTTTAGCAAACTTAGTATCTACACTATTTCCTTTTAACTTCTTTAAGTCATTTTTTAAAGCAGCAATTGCAAAAACCTTTTCCTGAATCTGAGCTTTTAAATCAGCATTATTAGCAAGCAAAGAAGTTGTCTGTTCTATAGTATTAGATCTTGTAATTTTAATAGAATCATACAAATCTTTGTAATGCTTTTTCAAAGTCTCATTTTCCTTACGTAATTTAGCCACATTATGTTCTAATTCGATGTTCATTATTTCAAGTACATTAATTTCCTTTTTGATCTTGGCTTTATTACTTGTTTCATTCAAAATTTGACCATGTTGCCCCGATTTTAAAGCTTGATTTTGATATTTAAGTTCGAGAGCAATACAATGTGCTTCCATTCTTGAAAAATCTTTTTGAAATTAGGCAACGGTCTTTTTGAGTAAAATATTTTCAGACTCGAGTGATTGTTTTGAGTAGTCAGTTGTTTGGTTATCAGGTGATGAATCAAGCATAAGACTTTTAACTTGACGTTGTTCAGGATACTGGTCAACCCTACCTTCATTAATGATTTTAGGTTGCTTAGTATGATGTTGTCCTATAGCAAAGATATTACATTCAGCAGTCAATTGTACCTCAGCCATTGGCTCTTCATCATAAAATGGGTTTAATATCTCTCATTAGCACTGTATCTTCCCGACCTGCTGTGTCATCCTGCACTGTTGAGTCTGTCCTAATCATTCTCTGTGTCACCAAATCAACATCCAATGTTTTACCGTATCAATCTCACTATCTCTTGCGTCTGCATCTGTCTTTTATATTCACCCTTCTTTCATACGTCTTTATGACGTGTTCTTTCAGTGCAACGTACTTCTAACATTAACCCAGGTGTTGGAGTAGTGTATCACTGAAGTGTTGAACTCGATTCCAGTGTAATGAACAAAGCGGTGTCAAGTCATTTGACTGTCATAATCAATGTAAACTTGAATCGAGAAATGTTGAACTGGTTGTTACCACCCAAAAGGCTGTCATGGGATCCATCTTCTTGAAATTCATCTTTGTCAAGTGCTTTTGTAGTCGATCTACGTTGAGGAAAGCATTGTATCTTATGTGAAAGTATCAACAGTCATGACGCAAAGATGACAGAATGCCCGGTTGTATCCAAGTTCGATGCAGTTTATAGGCCTTTTATGATCTTTTGAAAGAACTGAAGGTGTGAAATGAAGAGATCGAAAATATGGCCATGCATCTACTTTAGCTTTTTGACATCTTGTAATTATGCATGCACATCTATTGTTTCAGAATTCAGCTTCATCGTCCTTTACTAATTGTTGAGAGCATTCTCTGAATTACGTCTTCTATCTCAAACAAAGTGTATTGATGACAACCAATCATCCTCAATGAATCGACATTCAATGCTAGAATTGGATTGAATGATCTCTTAGTGGTTGCATCAACTTCTTTTGTTCAACAATTGTGGATTCGTTTGACAGAAGAATTAACTTATGCATGTATTTCCCGAGGGAATCCATGTTTAAGATCATTGATCGTTAAAAAGATTGAGCATCAAAATTGGTATAATACCATTCGCACATTGATTTCTAAACTGAAAGCATTTTCAAACGTTGTTCTGACTTTTGTCAATGTAGTCTTGCAATCAGTTCTGAAATTGTTTTCTTTTGTAAGATGCTGTTCTATAAATACAAGTCTTAGAGAGATGTTCTCTGAGATAGGCATGGTCCCAAAAATCTTGTAAAGTATCTGTGAGAAACTTTAGTTGGTGACTGAATTGCTCGAAGACTTTTCATGCATTAAATTCGTTGAAAGTTGTGTCCCTTCTCTTGGACTTTAGAATTGAACACGAAGAAACTGTGTCCATTCGAAGAACACTTATTGTTTGATTTGCAAATTGGATTGGAATTTGACATTTGATGAAGTTGAAATAGATATCGGATCTTAAGTAGAAAGTGTTTGTTGTTGTGGATTGAAAGCAATTAATGTTCACGGGATTTTACAAATCTTTGATTAAAACCGAGAAAAAAAAATGAAATCTTTCGCGGGATTTTACAAAATCAAAAAGAACCGTAAAACAAAAATTAATTGAACATTGAAAAATCTCTTTGTTGTCGTTAACCACGTAAGCCTTTTGGTTAACGATTGTTGAGCTTAAACGATGACGGATGAAAATTTTCTTAACAACGAAAGGGCGTAAAAGAAAATTTTGAAAAACTAAATATGTAAAACTAAAAAAATAACAAAAAATTAAAATTTGAAAAGATGAGAAAAAAATGAAAAAAAAATATGAAATTAAACGGAGGTTCTTAATTAATCGTTGCTTAAAAAAACAAAGTTAAAGTAACCTAAATCTAAAAATCTAAGTGTTAAAAAATGAAACTTGATTAGAAGATGAAGTTCCAAAATTGAAAAATTGGAATTATAAAAAATAAAAAACGTTTTCCCCTCCTTTTATATCAACTTCTCGTTTTGAAAATTAATAGAAATAAGAACGACGTATGTTATTTGCTTCTCGCGGAGTGGTACGTTAATCGTCGGTGAAAACCGAATATACCACGATGATCGAAACGACGACACGGTCACAATGAGATAGGTCTCGAGTCCCTTCGTTTAACGTCACACAAAACCGAAAAACCGAAAAAACTTAGTTAAAACTTTAAGATTTTGTGTTCCCCTCGTTCGAATCCTCAAGAATCTTTGCTCGTATCGGTTCCTTTATATTGGCTCATTCGATCCTTAGTTTTGTTTTTCACTCGTTCGAAATCTTTATAAAAACATTCATTCCGAATCCTTTAAAGTTGCTATCTCCGTTAGAATTCCCTTTAGTTCGATGACATCCTTCGATACTCTCTTCCCTTTTTCTACTCGTTCGGTAAGTCCCTTAGGGAAGTTTACTCGTTCGAAATACGTCTTGAGAACCATCGGAGGTCGATAACAAAATTAGCTTGGTTGAAATTGGCCGCAAAAACGGCCTTGGACACATACTCTTAGATATTGTCAGGTACATATGTTGCTATTGGTGGCTGACAGTTTTGATATGAATGACCTCGCCCCCAAGTTACACACCTTTGTTCAACTGCTTTACGGGGGCAGGAGCTGGGTTTGTTCTTTCTATCAGCACTAATGCCCGAAACCAGACTTTGAGTTCACAACATCAGAATGAGACTGCTTGGGTAGAAGAGCTTGTACTCATTTTAGCTAAAAAAGCTATGGTTTCACTTGATTGAACGAAACTTTTAGACTTGCATCTCGATGATTTTAAACATTCTCAGAAGGCATTTTTGTCTAGAAGTTTACCACCAGCAGACAGAGTTCAATGAAATCTTGACATTTTTGAGTTAGGGCCTTGATAGAATGTATCGAGTTGATGCAATTCTGAAAACCCATGATGAGGGCATCCCCTTAAAAGATCATTGAAACGATCCCAAGCCTCATAAAATGTCTCATCAAATTTTGGTCTGAAATCTCATATTTCATTTTCTGAGAATTGTCGTTTAGAGAGAGGGAAAATTTGTTAATAAATTTTCGAAACAAGATCATCCCATGTTTCAATCTACCGAGGGGGTTCTTTTTCTAGCCAAATCGGCTGCCCCCTTCGAGAGAAAACGGTGAAAATCATAAGTTTTAACCGACGTAGTTGGGTTACGTTCGGAATCTTCATTGTAGAAGTGATCTTGTTGAAATAACGGATGTGAGCATGTGGGTCCTTCTTAATCATTTCAAAAAATTGCTTGTTTGGACAAGATTCAGAAGACCATAACTTGAGCTCAAAGTTATTCGCGTGATTCCGGAATAACTATCGCATCCAATCGTAACCCCTCGTGGGATGCTTCGAGTAATTGCGCCATATGTACGATTATCACTATCGAACTCTATGGGAGGATTATCAGTTTTTCTCACAGATTAATGATTCAACAGAAGGCTGACGGACAGGAGGTTCTGGAACTGAAATACGGGCTTGAGACCGAGTGCGCATGCACAAATTAGAAATACAAAAAGAAAATTTTACCTAATTTTTTTTTGGTTTTTCAAGATTTATTCACAATTGATTTTTAACGACAAGAATAAGACAAACTTAAACCAAATAATCTACTTACTTCACGGTAGCTCTCAAAAAGATAAACGCACAGGTGAGCGGAGGAGTAGGAATAGCGCGAAGCTTATTTCTCCTTTCGGGTCGTAGTTCCTAGGAACAACCCTCCTTATACCCACTTTATAGTTTGTTTAACTTTTCAAGGTGAGCCGTACGTCGTAAGAGACACAAAAGGCAAGTTTTTAAATCTTTTGTTCGAGTTGGGAACCAACAAGTTCACCGGAAGTTATTATGATAATACCTCAGTTGAGAATATTATATTTTGGTATTTTACCAATTTGTGAATTTTATTTTCTTTTTTTTATGGACAATGTTTTTATATTTTTGGTTTTTTCTTTGGTTTTTATCTGATAATTATACTAAAAGAAATGAAAAATATTTTTGTACTTTTTTATATTTTTATAATAAAAGAAAATATTCACAGTTTCAAACACAAATGCCAAACGTAACGATAATCGGCTTCACAGCCTCCCCGGCAGCGGCGCCAAAAATTGATCCGTCCAAACTACACCTTAAAATATATAATATAATAAAATATAAAATATATAGTAAGAATAGTCTAAAAGCAGAGTCAATGATACCGAGAAGTAGTATAGAATGTTCCCGGGTCGTTTATCCCCAACGAGGCTGGACTGGAAAATCGATACAGTCGAAGATTTGAGTTTGAAGGAAGGAATTGATTTGAGAAGTTGAAAAAGTCAAATTAAACAATAACAAACAAAAACGTTTAAGAAAAACCTAGAAATTACGAAATTAAACTAGAAAACGAGAGCCCGAATCCCGAACAAAGGGGGAAAAACCTAAAATCTTTAAAAATAACCCTACGAAGAAGGAGCTATGAATAGTGGCAATGGTTAATCCTAAGAAATCTACGGGGAACGTAATTAGGCTAAAAATGATTAACTAAATTAATTAAAACTAATAAACTAAATTAAACATGCATTTACAAATTATTGGGAATTAAATAGCAAGCTAAAAACTAAAAATTATAAAAATAAAGTCCTAAAATTAATTTTTAAAATTTGAATAAATTAAAAATATTCTAACTTGAAAGAAAATGTAAAAATTTTCAAAACGGAGTTAAAAAATGAACAAAACGGTAAGAAACGAAAAATTCGGGCTCGTAAACGGGCCCGGAATGAAATTTTAGCCAAAAATTACCTACATAAGTTTTTAATTTTTAATAAAACTAACTGATTTAATAAATTTATTAAATGAAAAGTATTTTTTTTCGTAATTTTTGGTATCTATGAATTTTTTAGATTAAAACTAATTAAAACTAATTAAATAGTAAAAGTCGAAATAATTATTACAATAAAATCTAATTAATTCAAAATTAAATAAGAAAAAAAGTTGAGGTATACTAAAAAATATAAATGAGCCCTAAAAGTTATGGTAGCTTTTTTTTTATATTAATTAATAATTAAAATTAATAACCTAAAACTAATTTTAAATTAAATTAAATAACTAACTAAGCTAACTGTTGTTAAAACTAAAGGACTAACAGTGAAAGGACAAAAGGACTGACGGGGTAACAAGCTAACTAACAAAGGGGACTAACAATGCTAACTATAAAAGAAGAAATTACACAAATGGTCCCTGAAGTGGACCCCGATTACAAGAAGAGTCAAAGTGTTATTTGCAAAAAGCTAAGAAGAAATGTTGTAAGGGGTCTTAGGAGAAACATTTTTAATTAAAGGGGTATAAGCTTTTGTAGTGGGACTTAATTAAGCTAAAAATGTGAGTTTTGGGCTGACTGAAACTTATAAGCTTTATTTGGCTTTTTCTTGGGGCCTTAAAGCTCAAATTAAGATGATAAAAGTGATTTAAATTAACTTAACTAAGCTATTTCTACTTATTTTAACTAAATGCAGCAAGATTAAGCCCTAAAATAAGCTGAAACAAGAATAAGCTAACTTGACTTAATTGTAAAAAAAAACAGAAAAAGGGCTACTTTGCAGCCTAAATAAGCTACCCTAGAGGGGAAATTAAGCTACAATATTTTGGGGAAATAAAGGTCTACCTAGGGGCTTAATGGTAAATACAAAATAATTAGTGCTTATTATGCGATTTTCAAAGAAAAAGATGGTGAAAGGTGCTTTTGCAAGGGGTGGGCAACAGTGGCTTAAGGGGTACTTTTGGCTTCTGCAAATAAGCACCAAATGTGCTTTTTACCCCCACCAAGACCAAACAGTTAAAAATTGATGGTTCAATGAGCTTATTTCCATAATTAAGGGTGCTAAATCAAACTTAATCTGCTGATATTGAAGCATCAAAGCGTCAAGGTTTTCCAGCGAATATGCATAGGCCCACTTTGATTATTCTGTCAAATTAAAAAGGATACAGAACTAGGGGTCTTTTAAATGGTCTTTGGTGATTACAATGAGCTCACAATAAATGTGTTGCTTAAGCTGTCTAAGTCCTGCTTAAGCTTTAAAGCTTTATTTTTATTTTTTTTTGAAAATCTGACAGAAAGAGAAAGGCTCTTTTTAAAGCTTAATTTAATACTAAAATTTGTGTTTACTTTGGTTAATTTAGGCACACACACTCAGCACAAAGGTGGCTGATGTGGCATTGTGAACCATAACATACCCCCTATGCACCCCATTTCTGGCTATGCCTAACACCCCCTTAAATAGTCAAAAAGCTTTTTTACTTGGTTTTTACTTAAAATTAATTAAGGTAGATATGATGTTAGTGACAGTAGCGTAAAGAAACAAGTAACTTCAATTTTCTCCAAGAATAAGAATCAAGTATACAATGATGAATAATATTTGAAAAACATAGAAATCAAGAGTTACTTGAAAAACTTTTTGCCATTAATCTTTTTAAAAATAATAACATAACATTAAAAAGGTAAGTTGGAAACTTGAATTACAATTTAATTAAAATTTAAATAAAAATAAGCTAGTAAAAACTAAGGTGTCTTTCGGCTTGTGTTTTCTTGAATTTATATAAGCCTCAAGTCTTCACAGCTTCTTTCTTTGTGTTTCTTGTGTGAGTTGAAGGCTCAGCAACCAATCCTGAACCTTAGATTAAGCATTTGTGTTTGTTTTATTGCTCAATCGCCATTGAAACGTTCTCGGTTTGAGGGGGATTGCCAACTTGGCAGGTGTAAGAGGTTAGTGGGTGTGGTGGGAATGGGTTTAACGGGTTAAAGGTTGGGTTGGTTAAAAGGAGTAGGTTGTAATCATGTGATGGTGGTGGATTGAGGTTGGTGGCGGGGAAAGGGTTAGGGGAGAGGGAGCCGTGATTGGATGGCTGGTTTTTAACAAGTTATCGACATGCCCAAAAGAACCCCTTACTCTATTCACTTTGTCACTCTTTTGTTTCTTTTTCTTTTTTTAGTTATTAGTTATTAAAAAAGTTCCAAAGTATGGCAATCTGGGCCCTTGGGTTTTATATCAAAAGGGTTTCAAAGAAAGATAAGTAAACTAATGGCAGAATTGGGTCCCTGTCTTTTATAAAGAGAAAACATTTTGTAAATTTTGCCAAATTCAGTCCTTCTCTTTTTTAAAACACTTTTCCTTTATAAAACATTTTCAAAATTGACAATTTCAGTCCCTGAGGTTTTATAAAAAATTGTTTTTGGGCCTTTATTGGGCTTTGGTTATGTATTGGGCTTGTATTGGGCCCAATTAAGTGTGTCTGGGCCCAATAAGGTTTAGGCTTATGTTATTGGGCTTTTTAAGGCCCAATAAGGTTTGGGTGGGTTTTGTGTGTACAATGGCTGAGATTGGCTTGTTCAAGGGCTAGGATCGGGCCTTCAAAGTCTTCATAGTCTCTGTCAATTGCACACAAATGGGCTGTTGTCTTTGATTGAGGGTCCATTTGGTCTTCACAGTCTTCGTTAATATACTATTGGGCTTTCCCGGCCCATCAGATGGGTTGAGATTGCATCCAATAGTATTCTTCAATTACGCTCCGGGGGTTTGTCTGTATAATTTGTTGAAGTTGGACTTTGACTTTGACTTTTCTGGTCTTTGGCTTTGATTTGGCTTTGTCCTTCACAGCTTTTCCATTCCGAGTCCGGTTTTGTCGTTTTGGCTTTGTTTTTCGTCCTTTTCTTGGTTATCCGTTTCCTGCACAACACAAATGTAAAACAAACATATCTTTGGCAGTTTTTGTCTGTTTTTGGTCATTTAAGTCCGTTTTTAATGGAAAAAGGTATGTGTATTTAAGCACATTACAGAGCTAACCTCAAATTCTATGACAGCTTTTGATTGGATGACCCAAAAATATATGTCATCCACATACACTGTGTACTAGCAAAAACTCTCCTTTGAGCTTCCTGATAAACAAAGTATGTTATTTGTTAGTACCTCTTTGAAAGGCCATGATCCAAAAAAATAAATTAGACAAATAGTACCTACCAGGCTCTAGGTGCTGGTAAAGTCCATACATCGCCTTTGACAAACTTATAGACTTTGTGTGGGAACCGAGGATCTTTGCTTGAAAATTAGGAGGCTGCATCCACATACACTTCTTATCAATAGTTGCCAATATATGAATGCACTTTTAACATCATTTGAATATATGTAAAAACCCATTATTAAGACGCATAGGCCTTAAAATAAAAGCCTATAGCCTCAATTCCTTGCAACTGTGTTGCAAAGACTTCTTCTAGTTCAATACTCTTCCTGAGGTATGTCCTTTGAGCACACAGTCTGGCCTTGTTTCTTATGACTATTCCCTTTCTCTTTCTTGTTTTTTAAGAACCAATTTGTCCCAATAGGTCTTTCCCCTTTTGGATATGATCAAACAAAACCTAAACATTCTGAATTGAAAACTTAGGAGTCCTTTGCATTAGCTTTACCCAGCTTGAATCTTTGAGGTTTCAAAGATCTTTTTGGGATTTCTTGAGATAGAAAGGCTAAAAATAGACATAACTGTAGGAGATCAGGATCAGTCTTTTGATGAATTGTGGCTAGAAAGCTTTGTTCATCAACATTCTTAGACTTATGTCTGGTTAAAACTAGAGTATCAACAGGACCAATTATCTGATTCTTTGGATGATCTTTATGGATCCTGAGAGTGGGGGTTGGACTAACTTGAATTGTAGTCTCCATATTGCTTAGATCAGCTTCCACTTCATTCAGTCTAGTTGCATGAGTTGAATCTCCAAAGAAATCTTCCACTCTGTTCTCAGATGAAACAACATTGGATATAGATGGTGGCTGTGAGTATCTCAATCCTCCCCTAGATTTGATAACAGTTGGAACAGGTGTACTAACAGTGGGAACTGTAGTTTCCACTGTTGGTGTTGAAGGAGGCTCAGATGGATCAATAGTGAAGATATTTTCACTAGCAGTGGGAACATGTGTACTAACAGTGGGAACAGCAGTTTCCACTGTTGGGGTTGAAGTGAGCTTAGATGACTCTTTTGAACTAGCAGTGGGAAAAGAGATTCCACTGCTTTCAGGAACTTCTTCATTCACTTCATGTTCAACCTGTTCAGAAACATCTTTATCCGTATGAACCTCTTCTTGTTCCTTTTGAGGTGAATCAATAAGAATTCCACCACTTTTCTTTGCAGCATCATTTGTAGTTATCATTTGAGCCTCATGAAACCAATTTGGAAGAGCTATGAATCTTAGAGGAGATCCTTTTTCCTTCTCAGCTTGCTTTACATCTTCTTTTGTACCTGAAATGTTAGAAGAAGATGTTCCTGCACCAACAACTGGTATATAATTCATAGACTTGATTAGGGATTCAATATCAAACAACCAGTTTGGACCACCTGCTTTATCAATGACTTTACTTTCTAGGAAATTTATATGCAAGTTTTCCTCTATGTGTTTGGTTCTCTTGTTATACACCCTGAAAGCTTTACTATTTAGGGAGTATCCTACAAAGAAACCTTCATCTCCCTTAGCATCAAACTTGCCTAAGTGGTCCAAGGTATTAAGAATCATGACATGACACCCAAATGGTCTTAAGAACCCTATAGCAGGGGCTCTTCCATTAAAAAGTTCATAAGGAGTCTTATTGAGTGGCTTAGTTACTAACACTCTGTTTTGGACATAGCAAGCAGTGTTAACTGCTTCAGCCCAAAAGGTAACAGGAAGTTTAGCATCAGCCAACATGGTCCTTGCAGCTTCTATGAGAGTTCTATTTCTTCTTTCAGCAACCCCATTCTGCTGAGGGGTTCTTGCATTACTAAACTCTCTCTTAATACCTTTCCTAGAACAGAAATCATCCATTTCTTTGTTCCTAAACTCACCTCCATTATCACATCTGATAATTTTAACCTTAAGGTCTTTTAGATTTTCTATTTCTGTTATGAATTTTCTAAGGATCCTATATGTTTCATCCTTAGTTTTTAGAAAGAAAGTCCAAGAAAACCTAGAAAAATCATCAGTAACAACTAAGCAATACCATTTATGATTCAGAGAACTAATAGAGGTATGTCCAAACAAATCCATATGCAAGGTGTGAAGGGGCTTAGAAGTTGAATTCGCTAACTTGGACTTACATGAAGCCTTATGTTGTTTTCCTTTTAAGCAATCAACACATGAATCGTCATTTTCAAATATTTTGGAGGGCAAACCTATAACTAGATTATTCCTAACCATTTTATTCATTGTTTTAAAGTTCAAAAGACCTAATCTTCTATGCCATAACATGCTTTCATTTACAGAGGCCTTAGCAATCAAGCAAGTTAGATTTTTATGAGGGACAATGTCTTTTAATTCAACAGCATACATATTCTGCTGTCTAGGTATTCTAAGTAACACATGCCTATCATCCTCAAGCTTAAAATCTCTACCTAATACAATGCACTCAGAATTAGTGAATAGGACATAATTTTTGTTATCACAGATTTAAGATACACTAAACAGGTTGTATTTAAGCTCTTTTACAAAATGCACATTTTCAAATTCAAGGTTACCAGTCTTTATTGTGCCTTTGCCAGATATCTTTCCACCTCCATATCCAAATGACACATATCCTCCATCATAAGGCTCATAATCTGATAGATAAGATATGTTGCCAGTCATGTGCCTTGAGCAACCAATATCCCAAAATCCTTTATCATTAATATTATCCAGTGGTTTGCCCTGCACAAATAAAGAGAGAATTAGTTCTCTTTGGGGACCCAAGCCATTACTGACTTGTGTCTGCCTTGTGTATTAATGTATTGATATTTATTGAATGTCACTAATACACCATTGACATTTGAACCTTTACCAGAGATTTGCTTAGATTTCCAAATCCAACGAGCTGATGCCTTAACAGCTTTTCCCTTGTTTGCCTTAACAGCAGCAACTGTTGGCTTAGTAGTGGGAACTTTTAAGCCAACAGTGGGATTTTTTGTTCTAGCAGTTGGAACCTAAATTTTATTTTTAGCTACTGCTTTTCTTTCAAAGGGCCGTTTTACATTTGAATGTGCTGATTTATCAAAAGATTTCATTTTTGGTTGAGCACCATTCAAAAATGTTCTGGCAGTGGAAAAAGATCTGTTAGGAGCAATGGTTTTTGTGCCAGATTTTACACTACGTGTGGGCCTAGTATAGTCAGTGACAGTGTTATTAGCAAATTCAGGTAAACCTGTCCAAGACAAATCTGGCATGGGAGATGAATAGACTTGTGCAGGAGGGGGTGGGACAGTTCTATATTCATCAAATCCCACACCCTTATTGTCCTTACTTGATTTTTGACTTTCTAACATTTGATCTAAGTCTTTAGATGAGTTTACAAACTTTTCTAACTTAGAATCAATGCCATCTCTCTCTTTCTTGACTTTTCAAGCTCATTTGTAAGATTCTCAATTTTATAATCCTTAAGTTCTAAATCTCTTTCTAAGACTCTTATCTTTTCACAGAATTTAGATTCATTTATTTTAAACTCAACCAACCTAGCTTCAACTTGTGATAAGCCTCTTTTATAATTACACAAATCTGATTCACTATCAAAAAGTTCTTCTCTAAGCTTACTAATTTTAGTAGTGAGGTTTTTTGTGTTCTTCCTACAAGATTTAGAACAATCAGACCTCATCATATACCTCATTGTCTGAGCTTGAACATACATTGCCATCTAAAGCAAATCAGTTGTGCAACCTCTTCTGCTACAAGTGCTTGATTCTCTGAAGTTTCATTTTCTTCAGCCATAAAGCTCCAGTCCCATCTAATGCCATCAATGGCAATCATTGCCTTGTGGCTAGGCTCTTTAACCTTTGGCTCTTTCTTGCAGCTCTCTCTTCTACTTCTGTCCTAACTCCTTGGTGCTCTGCACTCTCTAGCAAAATGCCCCAATTTATGGCAATTGAAGCATTCAACTTTAGATTTATCAAACCCAGCTACGATCAACCCTTAAATGGATAATCTCTTACCAGTCTTTTTTCTAGAAACCTATCATCCTCATACTTAGCAAAGCTTAATTCCATTTATGACCATCTCTTCATGTCATTCAACATCGATCTAATTAATGTCCTCGGATATTAATCTGAGAGACCACTTTTGCTGATAGCAATGTATGCACATATATATCATGGCCTAAAGGTAGCAAGTGGCAACTTCAGTGCAACAGTGGTAACTTGATCACTAGTAGAGAAAAAAACTTTTGAGCAGTGGAACTTCACTATTTCCCACTGTTGTTATTTGCAGAAGAAATAATGGCCATATTCTTGAGACTTTGATCTCCCTTCTTCTGGACCTCTGATTCATAGACCTTGAGATGATTATACAAATCATCCAGACTCATTGTGTCTAGGTCATTCTGTTTTCTCCCCAACATAGATGATAATAAGCCATTCTGTGAAAAGGCTTGTCAAAAACTCTGGTTCATGATCTTCTTGCGTCAACTGGAACATCTAAGAACTCAAGTTGACTCACAATAGCCTACAATCTATTAAAAGTTTGCTCTAGAGTCTCTGATCCTTCAGCTTTAAAGTTTCAATATTGTTGCTTTAACAGATTCTTCTTTGTCTTTTTGGTGGTTTCATTTCCACCAAAGGTCCTTAGTATTGCTTCCCATAATTCCTTGGCTGTTTCATACTTGCTGAATATCAACTGATGTTCATCAGGGAGAGCCAGCAGCAAAGTAGTTCTTGCCTTGACATCATTTCTTCTCTTTTGCATGTCTTCTGCTGTTACAGCCACAGTCCTTCCCTTACTCCTTGATGATGGAGTAGCTTCACCAGATACACTTTTATCTTGTACAGGAGCTCTATATGAGTCACCAAACTCTATGACTTCCCATAGAGCATAGTGTTCATGTTGTAGGTACTGTTGTATTCTAAACTTCCATTGTTCAAATTTACCAGTGTCAAGGATTGGAAGTTTTATGGAATTGGGAGTGGATGTAACATAGGGATCCATTTCTGTTTGTGATTGAGAAGTTTGGAATGATATGCTTCTTAGATCAAAGTCTCTCAACAAGCTCTGATACCATTTGTTGAGTCCCAAAACTCTAGATCCACTGCCTTAGGTTATAAGGTTATTATTACCTTGGTAATCACAAGATAATAATGTGAGAAACTTTGTTGAAGTATTTCACCAAAGGTTATGCGGAATCTAACCTTTAGTGTTTAAGAAGAATAACAATGGTAATGGAATGGAACAGTGAATAACCAACAAGCCTTAATATTATTGATTGAATAATACGAGTACTCAAAAGTACTAGGGTTTACAAAACCTTAAAGCTATGAGAAAGTCTATGGAGGATCTATGTAAGTGATGTATATCTTTTTCTAAACTAAGAACTCCTTTTATAGACAAAGGGTCCTGTACATGATAAGACCTAACTAGATCTCCTAAATCACAGGGATAATCAGAGTACATTCTATATATAACAATAACGCGTATTTGACTATGTGTAGATCTTATCTTCATGCTGCAGTGGAAAGTCTTCAACCAGTGGAAACCTTGCAGTGGGAAAATATACTAACAGTGGGAAGTTCTTCTAACAGTGGGAACCATTCAACTAACAGTGGGAATCCCTTAGCATTTTATTCCCAACAATCCTCCCCTAAACTTGATACTTCACCTTCATATCAAGTTTCCAGAATAAAATGATTTCCTGGAGAGGATGCTTCAAACCCCTTATTCCTTCTTGAGCTGTCCTCTAATTAGGTTGATCATCTGAATCACATCTTCATTAAATTCACTTACTTCACACTTGTGATCAAGCATCTTCTTAAGTGTAGTCTTTTGAAAAGGATACTCAACATCATCAAGCATGTAGATAATCATTCCTTCCATTGACAAGCAGTGTACTTTACATGATTTGTACATCTTCCAACTCTTAATAGGAGCTTCAAACTGCCATAGTAGATCAGTGGCAACAGGTTCAAACATGACCTTTAAAGGCCAAAACAGACATTTTTCCAGGTCACTCTTTGGGAGTTCTGTCTTGAACCTATCTTTGACTAGTTTCCATAGTGTCACCAAGTCATCTCTGTCAAAATCCTTAAGCATAGACTCAAAGTAAGGATATACCTTTGGTGCTTGTCCAACTCTGAATATCTGGTATACCTCCCTTAGCTTGTCCTTGTAAATTTTCCAATCACATATGGGTACCTTGACAACTGAAGGAGTAATATTCACTGAAGTCTCTTCCCTAACTAGCACTGCCCATTGTTGAAGATTGATAATCTCATCCTGATTATCACTTTCTTGTTGTTCTTGAGCTGAAACATCACTTGTCTTCAACCTTTTTGCCTTGACTTTCTCCAATAGGATTCCTGACCTCTTGAGACTTTCACTTTCTTTCTTGGAATCCATAGGCACAAAATCTTGTATGCTTTCCCAAACTGGAATAAACTTTTCTTCTAACTGATCAAAAGTCATTCCCCTGAACCTCCCTATTGCTGAAGAAGGAGACTATGAAATATGGGCAATGGAGATGGAGCATTATCCCTTGAGTACATTGTACATGCAGTATGGAAAGGTAATTTCAGAATGAAACTCTCCAAGAAGAGAATATCAATTGGAAAGTGATGGAGTTGTATCGAGTACTTTTCACCAGTTATTGCAGCAGAGATTCAAGCAGCAGAAAAGGAGGAAGCTAAGAATATTTTTGCCTGTATGGCCATTCCGAAAGAACATATTGAGAAGAATTCATGGAAGGATGAGCAAAAGAGATCAGGGAAGCCATCAAAACTAAGGTTGGTGGTAATGCAATAATTCAAAGAAAATGCAGAAGGCGTTTTACACAAACACAGTTTGAAGCATTTAAAACTATCACAATTCTGAAGGACTAGAAAAGGGAAATGACAGGTTCAACAGTTACTTTTTTCAATTGGAAGCTCATGGTGCAGAAGTAATCAACAGAAGATGCAAAATCATAAGGTTTCTTATATCTGTTGCCTTCAGCATGGACCTAAGTCTGGCAATGAACTATGATAACTAATCTGAGATTGACAATTTAACAATTGATGATTTGTGACAGTAACCTTAAGAGCTTTTTTGAGCAAGAAATATCAGGGTGCTTTCAAAAACCATCTTCAAGTGCTCAAAGAAATGTAGCTTTTAGTTTCACAAAGCAAAAGCAAAGCACTAATAAGGTAAGTCTGTTTTTTCTTTTGGTGCAACAGTTCTTGCACTCCTTCTACTTCTTCAACCAATATCCTGAAAAAGAAGTCTCGTCATTGTTTTGCTTAGGATGAATGTAATCCTATTCCCTCTTGCCAAACCAAACATAGGATTTGGACTTACATCATGAAGGTTTTGGAACCGATTGAGGATGTAGATATTGAAGAGATGGACATAATTTGGCAAAATAGCAATGATTGCTATTCGAAGAGAAGATCTATAAGAAAACAGAAGGAGAGTTCGTGAGGATGGAAAACAAACGCCTGTTGGATTTGACAAAAAGAAGCTTGATTGCTTCAATTGTCAACAACACAGTCCACTGATAGCTAGGAAATGTTAACATCAAAGGGGACCCATGAAGGAAAGAAGAAGAGAGATTCTCTTTATCAACATCAAGAACTGGGAAGCAAGAGAAGAATGAGAGGGTTTTTCTGACAATGGAAGATGGAGTATGCCAATTGGGAGAACATACTGAATTGAAGAGACAAATCAATGCACTTAATGGCTATACAGCTCAAGCAATGAGTGTAACTTTGTGTTCCTAAAACTTGCAATGATCATATAATAAGCTTAAACTACTGTAATGTGATGAACAAATGAATCAGTTAGGAGTGATCAAAGAAGCACAAAAACTTGTGGCATATAAACAAGCTGTTAAGAAACTAGAAGCTTTCAACTTGATACTCTCTCAAAAACAGCAACTTTCTCTAAATGAAAAGCTTGCATTTCAAGCTAATGAAATACATGAAAAAGATGAAAAGCTTAAAAGATATATGAAAGAATTGAAAGAAAGCTTAAAAGAAAAGGAACAATGTTATAGAAAACAGTAAGATTCATATAGAAAGATTCTAACCAAGAATCTTTGAGATGTAATAATATGCTAGGCATGAGTACAATATATGATATAATTGGCTTAGGGTATGAAATAAAAACAAATTATTAGTTCTAAGATAAGAGGAAGAATAAAACTTTTCCTGTTTTTAAATGTTCAAAAGAGGATCAATGGTAAAGTCTTCGTACAGTAGATTTACAAAGACATTGAATTTAAGAAGGTGTCCCCCCCCCGCCTCCTTTAAGGGTGGAGATTAACTCCAACCCTCAATAGGAAATTGAGATTCCTTTGTATGTTTATGGTAAGAAGGGTCCTTAAAAACCTGAAATTAGTGTGTCAGATGAGAATTCGTCTGAGCACTCTACCTGTCAATCAATGACATGAAGGATCTTATGAAAAGTATCTCAGGAGCACTCATTTGAAAACCTGAATCGAAAGATTTAAGTGAACCAGAATGAGATTCTAATTCAAGGTTGGAATAACTAATAAAAAAATGTGTCTGCTTGCCACAATCTAAAGCAAGAGTTGAAACCTAGTTTTGACTCACACATAAAAAACCTCCTAGGCAACCACTCGAAAGATAAAAGAAACACATAAAGTTAATAGGAAGAATATGGAATAGATAAGATGGAAAGAGAACAAGGGAAAGATTACTTTTTATTTTCAAAGAAGAAATTTTTTGTTTGTGTATTTCTAAGTCATTTGATCAAAGATTGTGACTATTATGAAAAGAAAATGGCAAGGGAAGCTGAGGTAAAGAGGGTTGTTAATACTGGTAATGGGGTGGCAAAACCAGTGTGGACTAATGCTAACAGGATAAATCATGCTAATAATTTTAGTTCCATAAAGATCATACAACTTAATGCTTGTTAGGCGCCAAATCATAATTATGGTTAGACCTCATATTAATACTGGTAGGTAAAAATATTAATTCAAGTTCGGCCTAAAGTTAATACTGTTAGTCCTAAAAGTTAAAAACTTCGTTTAGTCCTAAAATGTTTAATACGTTAAACCTAAACAAGCCAGTATCTTCAAGACCATCAAACTATTCAAGTCCCAAAATAACCACAGACAAAAATAAAGAATGTCAAATGAATTGAAAGGAAAGGGATTTTTCAAAATCATATTCCATCTCAGAAGACCCTTTGCAAAATCTACAGCACAAATTGGCTCATTCTAATGCTGTAAACTGGGAAGTGTGGGGATCCTGCTGATAAGACCTCAGCAAGTTATAATTGGGGATGAACACTAGACCACACATCAATTATAAACGTGGAACCTACTGATTATATAGAACAAGTGAGATGCAAATGGTCCACAAGTCGACCCAAGCCTGCATAAAGGCCTGGTCCCTAAGAGGAAACAAATATTCTCTTTTTTCAATGCCAGGAACATCTACTGAAGAACATGTAATAATAGAGTATATTTGATAGTGGATGCTCAGGCACAAGTACAGGTAACAAGAACAACTTGAGGATTTTGAAGAATTTCAATGGTGATCTTGATACCGGAATTGGAGTAAGCAAAGGGGCTACATCTCGTGGTAAAAAATGGAGTAAAAAGGTTTGGTAATTAAGAATCTAGATAGTGTGTCTTTGTAAATGAATTAGGGCATTTTTAACCTTTCCCTTTCTCATATCACAATATTGTGAAAAGCAGCACAAGGTTCATTTTACTGAAACTGAATGCTTGTTGTGTCTCTGACTTATTAGATTGGCCTAATAAAAATATATACATTTTTAAAAGGTCCCTAGACATCACAATAAGTACAGTTTTGACATTAGAAGGACACCATCACTCTTCCTTCTGCTTAAGGTTTATTGCCTGTTTGATTGCTACAGCCACATCTATGAATCAAAATTCTGACATAGGAAGGGTTAGGCAGAATCAATTTTACAAAACTAAAACAAATACATGAGAAGGAAACCTTGTAAGAAGGTCTACCTTCCAAGTTTTTTCAAAAAAGACCACACGATGTGTTGCCTGCAGAATAAAGGCAAGCAACATATGTGCCCTATGCAAGGGGCCAAGTTATGAAAGATTGATCACCAACCACTAGCACAAGCCTTGCATATGGATCTCTTTGGTCCTACTTCTGTGAAAAGCATTAATCATGCAAGTTATTGCCTTGTTATCACTGATGATTGTACCAGATTTAGTTGTTATCCCTAACCTTTTCTCAATATCACAAATAAGAGATTGTTATGAGAAGAAGCTCATAAGTGTGGAAAAAATTCACACAGACTTAAAGGTAGCTGACTTGTTGACTAAACCCTTTGATGGACCACGGTTTAATTACTTGGTGGTTAGCATTGGTATGATTAACAAATAGCAACATTTAAGGGGAGGCTTAGTTGTATAGTTTGTTTAATTCTGGTAGCTAAGTAGTCTTAATACTGTTAGTTAGTTCATTTTCTTAAATCCTGGTGTTATGTCATATTAATACTAGGTAGTTAATTAGAGTTAATTCGGGTATTTAGTTTTTCATTAATTCCTGTCTATAACTTTCTTTTCTCAGAGTTAGTTTTTTCTTTGTTTTAGGGACTACTTTTGGGCAGGCATAGCAAAGGATAAAAGGTCAGAGTGCAAGGATTTAAACTGTTGACCATTTTTCATACATATTTAATGTCTGGTTGAGAAAGTATTTAAAAACGGGTTGCCTCTTACTTAATTCTGTTTATACCAAAAAATAAGACAGGTAGTGTAAATTGTATTAATAACTGGTAGGATTATTGTTAATACTGGATGCCGGGAATTTGAACTATTAACTGTTTTAAATAAAATCCAACTGTTAAAGAATTGTTAACCGAGTAAGAGATATTTATATAGGCTGTAATAGTCGCACAACAGAGAAGGTCAGCTATATAGTATAACAGTTTTGATTTCTTTCTCTTTCATCACTTTTCTTTAATTGCTATACCACCATCAATACCATTTTGCAAAGATAAAAATTTTGTCCTTTATAAGAAAACGAAAAAAGTCTAAGAGTTCTGATACCAGCATCTACAAGTTTCAAATCGCGATCAACACCCAAGTACATTGAAACGATTGTCCATTGGCTCAATTTAAAGTATTGTGACAAACACAATCAAGTGGGGTTTTTTGTGCGCAAGGCCTGACGAGAGTAACAAGGGTTTGCTGAGATAGTGGATTATTCCTCGTTTTCGGGTTCCAACGCCGATGTATGCCTTTAACCAATAATTCCAACTATCTATGATTCCCTTATAAGACAGTTTTGGCAGACTTCATACTTAACTGCCAATACTAAAGCCTGATAGGGTCTCTAAAATAACAGGCAACCATTGATACCCCAATAAGGATACACTATCTCAGAGGGGCGTCAATTAGAATTCATATCATTTAGATACGCCACAGGACCTTAGAAATGTTGCCAAATGATGAATCTTTTTGAGAGGGAATGGGGCAAATAGGGGTACCTACTGATGGAACCTTTACCTTTTTGGAAAAAGGTTATTTTTTCACAACCCGCAATGGGAGCAACTTAGTCTCACCAACATTTACACAGTATTAAACTTCTAAAAGGTGATTTTGGATGGGGATCAAATTTGTGTAGCAATATTGCAACAGAACTATTAGTACTTTGATTTGTCAACCACTAGTAGAGTTACTAACTTTCAAAACTTAATTTTTTGATGGGTATGGTGGCAAATTTTGAAAAGCAAGACAAATTTATTTTATTAGATGTATCCTCGTTTTCGCAAAAGATATATGAATATTCAAAACGAAAAACCAAACAACTTTTCTAGCTATAAGAAAGCCTGACCAATAAAGATTTGGGAAACAAGAAAAGGGGTTTTTCGAGGGGCACCAAGACCATAAATTTCCGTCCTAATGTTACTTGTTGCTACTAACCCAAATGCAGGACAAGAACATGCTACTGTGGCTCAATCCCAACCATCCTCATCAACTGCCTCAAAAGTACCTACACCACCATATATCCCCTAACTCCACCCCACCACCTATCCCCTGACAAACCTACACCTACAGACACCACCACCTATCCCTACACCTACACCACCACCTATCCCTAACCTATAGACCACCACCCTATCCCAACAACCTACAACCACCACCATCCTACACCTACACCTACACCAATACCTAACACTGAACCTACACCACTTAAGCACATCTATGAGGAGCAATCTCCTATCCACCATCACTTCTCACCCCTACAAGAACAGGCTCCAAGTCACATGTCTATGGATGATTTACTTCAAGCAGTTCCTGAGTTGATATCAAGAATTGACAGCCTGGAAACGGATCTCAAACAAACCAAGCTGCCCATGGGAAATGCCATAGTGAAGTTAGTCAAGAAGGTGAAGAAGTTGGAAGGGTTTTTGAAAAGGAGGACTTTGGATTTGTCCAGACTCTGAAGAGGAGAAAACCTGAGCACAAGGGGAGGAAAAATCAAGATGATCCTCTGGCTTCTTTGGTACAAGGATTGGTACTCCTTCTACAACAAAAGTAAATGCTTCAGGGGAGGAACAAGTGGAAGACAGTAAGTCTAATAACACATGAAGACAAGCCAAAACTCTCTCCAAGGTTGCCCTCTTTCAAGACAAGGTCATAATTTGACAAGGGAAGAATACAAGAGGAAGAAAAGAGGCTAAGGGAAAGAAAAGTAGTCCTCAAGCTTAGATTTTCAAGAAGAAAGTTTATTCTGGTGCTAAACAAGTTATTACTGCTAGAGCAGGGAACAATTAATACTCGCTAAAGAGTTAATACTGTCATTTAATTATATTTTTTATGAATTCAACATAGTACAGTTAGAGAACAACTTAGTACCGGCAGTTGTAACAAGTTAGTACTGATGGTGCTAAGATCTACTTCTTCTCCTGATAAAGGGGGCCAAAGAGAAGGGAAAAGCTCCCTATGAGACGGAGTGAATAAAACCACCTAAGAATCAAAGGAACAAGTTATACCAGAGGAACTAGCCTAGCTTAAAGCAAATTAAGATGGGATACTTTGGCAAAAAGAACAGAGGTGGCTAAAAAAAGTTACATTTGGATTCTCGTCCTAGCACAAAGGAATGCAGAAAAGAAAATTGAATGAGCAACAGAAGAAAATAAAAGCTCAAGTTTCAGTATTTGAAGCTCACAATACACAAATGAAGACTTGGGATTTAATTAGAGCACAGATTGTAAAAGCAAATGCATAGTTGTCAAAAAAGCATTGCTAGGAAGTTGTCTTCAAGGAGAAAATCTGCAAAGAAAAATTGGGTTGATCTAGAGTCAATCAAAAAAAGAAATTCTTTGCAAGAGAGAAAAAGTCTAAAGCTAAGAGAAACAACCCATGACCAATACACAAGCTGAATCGTTATATGATGAATTACATGAAGACACAACAAGGGACATGGGAAATTAATCTCACTGAAAACTTTGAGTTTTGAGGAAGTCAAGAAAAGGAATTTGAAAACATTGGTAGAAACAGGTTGAGTCCTTAGCAAAAATCCAAAAAGTTTTTGCAGCCACTAAAGCTAGTTTGAAAAGAATTTGTAGAAGAGCTTCATTACGAAAGGACCCAAAAAGATATGAAATGATGATGAACAAAGGTACGATGAGCCAACCAAGAATTCCGAAAAAGAAGAAAACAGATGGCAAAGGAAGGGATGTGCAAACAAGCATTGTAAGGAAGACCCTGAGGGATTCAATGAAGATAGGAACAAGATGATCTGTCAAAGGTACTAAAACTCCAATTAATCCCTTGAACCTGTAGGTCTATGAAAACACCTAGTATAGCTACCTAAAAAGATCATTAGCAAGGAGTAAAAAGGAGCAACCAAATAGTTAGGAAGATTGGAACTGATATAGTGTACATTTACTTTTGGTGCTATGTTAAAAATACAACTAGAGATGAACTACTGATCATATAGGATTGTTATAAAGAAAAGATATTTGATGGATGGACCAGAAGGATAAGCTAGAGAAGATGTTTTAGGATAGTAGTTAAAAGATATGTTTTGAAAGGAACCTCTATAGTACACAAGATCCCTAAGTTTAGAGTAGTGTTAAGGTCAGAAAAGGGATCAATAAGTTGGAGATATTATGATACTTGTAGAAGTAACTGTTATGAACCTAGAATCAATGGATATTTATAATTTAGTCTGAAAGAAAATATCACAAATATCTGCTGAGGAATGTCAAACAATGCTGAAAAGAAGCTTTTGGATGGAAAGATGAATTGAGGATTGCAATAAAATATGAAAATGATGCACAAGGCAAGCTGTATATACAAGTATTGAAGTTTGTAAAGTAGAAGCCTAGGTATGGAATAAGGAAGGTGACAACACTTGGTGGAGGTGCTTTGCATTAACACAACAAATGGTTATCAGTTCACCATGTCTAAAATCAACAAAGAACTTGTCTACGTCCAGGAGAACTGCTCTGGAAAAGACTTACTCAAATCCGTTGTCTATGGTTGACCACGTGCAAATTAATTGTATGGTTTTCAACTCACCATATCTGTTTAGTGAAGAGCTTGCTAGCCCACAAGTTTATATGGTTTTGGAGGTAAAGCTGTGGAAAAACCATAACTAGGTCCATAAGATAATGGGCGTATGGAAAAGACAAATTGCAAATCCATATTTAGATGGTTGACACTTTAACCAAAAGTGGATGGTATATATCAACTCACCCACCAAGTTTCTGTGAACAAAGATTTACATGGTTTATCAATCCACCATGGAATTACCTTTTATTCGCTAGGGTGCCAAAGGATTGACTAGCCCCTGAGCAAACGGCTAACAGGTAAAGTCATAACACAATCCGTTTATTATGGTTGTACTGGTATTCCAAAAACATAATGGAATTCAACTCACCAAAGTTTCAAGTACTAAGAGTTGAAATGGTCTGTTAAGTCCGACCATGGACAAACAAACCTTTCTAGGTGGCCAAAGGGCTAACTACTCCAAGTGAATGGCTAAACATTAAAAGAGACCTCAAATCTCATTTAAAATATTCAATGATTCACCTTCATCACCAGAAGATAACAACTCCTGGACTTGATGAATAATTTAACGTGAAACTTTTATGATTTGTATGTACAAACATTGTCAATGTGCTGAAATGATGGAATAGCTGAAGAGCTATTGAGAAGATAGTTGCTGCTAAGATAAAAGAGATAACTTTAGAAGTTGTTGCAAGATCAAGACAACTTGAAAATTCTATTTACAACATCGCTCAGAAAGGTTAAGAGTTGTAAAGTAAGAGATCAAAATGTTTTTAAGAAACTGAAGTTCAACATTATATTCAAGTTAAGGGAGGATTGTTGGGAAAATAGAAGTTGTAACAGACCATAATACTGTGTATTATACACAGTTAATCCTGGTATGAAATCGTTAGTTCAGGTTAGATTGAGTTTAATACTGGCACGTACCTAAGTTAAGTTCTGGCAGTACTATGTTATTACTGTAGATAGCAAGTACTCGAGTTATGTACTGGTCATAAGTTAGTTTCTGTTATATAGTAAGTCTGTTTAATTACCAAGAATAGGTAAATAGTTATCTTAGAGATATCTTATGAGATAATCTTAAGGAAAGGGATATGTATTACCTATCACACGTTTGTAAAGCCCATTAGGGTTTCCATTCCATTGTGTATTAAAGAAGACCCCTAAGGCATAAAGTTACTAGTACGTTATGGAGAAATATCAATAGAATCATTAGAGGCTAAAATAGCAAAATGTTAGAATATATTGATTCTTTTCTTCTCTTAATCTTGTGTTAAAGATTCCCCCCCGCATTAACCCTTGAAATTCATATCAGTGTCTCTCAAATAGCTGATTTTGGATTTATCCAAGTTATCTATTGTCCTTACAAGAGGCTAGTCCAATCCCTAGAACCAAGGACCTACACATTTTATTCCCAATATATATATATATATAAATATCTATATATTATATATATATATGAGAAGTAATTAATCGATATAGATATAAATACATATATATATACACTTGTGTTTACTTTTTTATTCATATAAACTCTATGAATTCACTCAACGTTTTCGTTTACTTTTTAGCATGTTTTATCTCAGGTAATCAAGGATGATGGCATGGAGCGTACGAGGAGTGTAGCGCTAAAGTTTTAATAAACATGTCTTTTTTTCCATTCTCTACAAACACTTTGTGTTAATGACTTTAAAACTTATGTTGTATTATTTTGGGTAACAGTTCTGTGGGACAGGTTTAAACTCTAATTTTCACCAAGAATGAAACTATGTTAATGTTTTTTAACTTCTTTTTGATCGGTTATTATATTCTAATGTTATTATGCAATGACTTAACACCCCAAAAGTTGTTCCCCGCCTGCATTGTAAATTTGGGGGGTTAAAGATTGGTATCAGAGCTTAAGGTTATAAAGAACTAGGTCGTTTTTCGAAAACCTAAACTATAACTTTTTCGCACGCTAAGACTCCTCATGGCCCTCGTCAAAGTCATACTCATAGTTTCCTATTTCAGTATTTATGCACGTTTCAGGTGCATTGTTATTAAGTATTTATATAATAAATACTATGATATGTATTTGAGATATGTATATCGGTTGTCATGCTTATTCATGAAGCATTGAAAATTATTTGTTTAATTACATAAAAATGTAATTCATATATACGATGAATATTATTATTCATATTTGGACTATTATCGATCATCATGATCATTCATGGAGTATCGTCATGCAATTGCATATTTGCATAAGTTATTATTCATATAATAATTCTTATTTATTTTTATGTGAATTCCAGATTATCATGGCAAATCCTCTACCTCCTGATCCCTTATATACTTCCTTTAGCATCTCTAATAGTATTATATGGGTATTGATTTTATAATACTTGACCTTCTGCATTGCTTTTCTTCGTTGTTACTGTTCTGATCGAATAACCAACATGAAATATACAGTCAATTGAATACGACGTATCTCCCTTTTGTAACCAATGCAGCGTATTTTGTTCAACAGATCAATACGGCGTATTCAGTCAATTGAATATGGCGTATCGATCATCTGATACAGCGGCATATTGTATTTTTCGTTTTTCGTTCTTGTTTTTAGTTTTATGTATTTTCTCTCTTCCGAGCCTATCCTACTAATTGTTTATCCTCTGTTTCAGGAAGTGCATGACCAGGAGTTCGACCAAAAATCTCTTTACAGCTTACGAATAACCGAAACGAGTATTACATTCAACAAGGAAGCTTTTCAAGACAATAAGTCTTGACTATTCGAGTTTACTGAAATTCGATTTATTTTCTGATCTCAAAGATCAGTCTGAAGAAGAAGTTACAGAAGCAATGACGGAACCGACTGTGGAGGAATAGATGGCTATAACCCGAAAGGACTATGACTAGGGGATTAATGAGAAGGGTAGGATTGAATTGAAGGGTCGATTTCTCTAAGAATTGCGTGATAATGCTTTCAGTGGAAAAACTGGAGAAGACGCAGTTGAACACATTGAAATTTTTTTAAAGATTGTTGATTTGCTCAACGTACCCAACATGAATCATGATCAACTTAGGATAATTGTTTTCCCTTTTTCACTTACTAGAGCTGCAAGCAAGTTTCGGAAGGATGAATCTATTGGTTCGATTACTACTTGGGTAGATTTGATGGAAATTTTTTTTGGAAAATTCTATCCACCTTCACGTACTGGCAGAAAGATAGAAAATAATGGAGCTAACATCATAGTCGAGTGGGATCCTACTAACATTAAGTTTGAGAATTAGTTAGTTTCAAAATTCAGGAACTATAAGACGATGGATCGATACACTAAGAATGCTTTATAGGATTATTAGAGAAGAGGAGATGATGAAGAACTGACAACCGACAATGACTTTTTAATCCTAGAGATGATAACTTGATTGAAGAAAATGAGATTGCTCAAATCTTTAGGATCAAGACTGCTATATTTCACTTCAAAACACCTCTGAGTGAAGCATTTAAGGAATTCAACTATCTTTCTCAAATCAATGTTGATGTGCTTATTAAATATATACCTGGATTTAAGACTTTTGAGGAATATAAAGATGGTTGGATGTATGAGTGAAATGATGGAATACCATGGGTCAATGAAAAGCCATGGACTGATGATGGAGTATGGACTAAACCTATCAATTATAGTTATTATAATTGCAATGCACTTCTAGTCTCGAGTGATATACCAAGCCAAGTTCTAAAGTCCACTACATCACCGACACACTCATAATTTTTGTGGAATTTTTGGTAAACATTTGGAAACGGAATAGGCTTGATTTTCACAATTTGTCATTAAGGGTTATTGTGCGCGAGGTCATGTAACTAGTAATTTTTAAAAAAGTTACGCTATTTTTTTTTAATTTGGCATAATTTTAAGAATATAACATATTATTTGTAAAAATAAAGGACAAGCAGGCGTTCTAATTCTCCATCCCTCCACTTAAATTATACAACGTCCTCATTGTATAGATAAAACAATTAAAGAATATGGGAAATATAATTAAAACGAGGAACTCCCTTGATATTTTGCTCGGGATGATTCTCCAATTTGAGTTCTTGAGCAAAAGTGTGTTGAAGAGGCGTCAAAATGCCCGTATGAGTTCAACACATGTCTTTTTCATAGTATATCATCACCAATTAGTCGATTTTGTTACAGTAAGGTCCTGCATAAAAGTTAGAAGATAAAGCGTGCAATTCCTATCTCGGTTTTACAATGGTTACAATGCAGAAAAATAAACACACATACTGTACAGGTAGTCAATACGCCGTATCTCAAACCCAAGGATACGCCGTATTGTATCCTGTAAAAATAAATGTTTTAAAGTTTGCAGGAATTTAAATGCAGAATTTAAAAAAATGATAACGTCCAAACAGGTTGATACGGCGTATCCATAGAGGTTCGATACACCGTATTGAATGTCTAGGAAGACAGACTCAGCAAACAATTAAAATTACAAACATCAAAAACTTAAAAATAGTCGGGTTGTCTCCCGGTAAGCACTTTTCTTTTAGCCAGTCTTTAAGTTAGGCTTTTTTCTTTCTCTTCTTCATTCATCTATTTGCTCGCACTCGTCCCTTCGTGCGAATTTCACCATAATCTTTTGGCATGACACAAACTTCTTGCAAAATGGAATGACGAGCACAACACCACTTGTTACATCCATATCGTCAATGATCGTGAAACCTTAAATAATAGAAAATTTCCAAACGAAAATAGGTATGTCAATCAAAGTCCCTATTAGTTTCTTCCCTTCATGATCACCTTTGTCCTTAATTATAGAATTATAGAAACGTTTGGTCATCATATTAATGGATAAGGTAGGGAGGAAATCAACAATAACATGTTTATACCCAATCATACAAGAAAATTTCATTTTGTAACAACTTTTGTAAGCAGGCTCATTGACAATAATATTTTCTTCAATGGTTGGCTCAAAGTTATCATCCTGATTCATCCTAGGTTCTAGAGGCACATCTAAATCATTTAATTCAATATAATTACCATAGTGAGGGTCGAATGATTCATTAACAGCCTCTCATATAAGCTCTTAATTTGGAATCAAGATTTGTTCTTCCTTGAACATATAGACCCTTTAATTATGCTAGTAGCGGGACTTAATGCTTTGAAAATAAGTTTCTCTTCCCCAACCCTTAGAAGTAATTTTTATCTTGAAATATCTATACTTGGCCATGGGCGGGTAGAAAAGAATGGTTGTCCGAGGATTAAAGGGACATCGTTATCCTCGGGTATGTCTAAGATAATAAAGTCTATAGGAAGATAGATTTACCTAATTCTACTAGCAATTTTCAGCAATACCCCTTGACATGTTTAATTATTCTGTTCAGCCAGTTTAAATAGTTAACCTAGTGTGAGCTAAATCTCCTAGATCAGGTATGGGAGTAGGTAGAGAATGGCAAAATACTTACACTTGCTCCTAGGTCAACAAGGCTTTATTTAAAAACAAAACATTATGAATAAAACAAGGTAGAGTAAAGCTTCCTGGGTCTTTTTATCTTACGACGGCAAGGTGTAGGTTTCTAGAATCTTTAGTTCACGTGCCTCCTTCCAATCATCACAACAGTAATCATGTAGCCGCCTAGGAAATGGAACTGTTTCAGAAAATATGTTACTGAACTGTGAGTCTAATACGGTGTATGGGCCTGACCCTATATGGCGTATCCTAGTTGAATCAGCTTTAGTAGTCGAAATCGATTTGACTTGGTCCCTTGGGTTTGGTTCTATTGAACTAGGCAGACTTCTGAATCCTCTCTCTTATAAGACTTTGCTCATCTGTCCAATCTGAATCTCCAAGGTCTTAATTGAAGCTCCTTGATTTCTAATAGCAGCATCGATAGAAGCTCGTATTTCTTTGATTATGTTTGAGTTCTCTTCGTGTCTCTTTCTTGATTCAGCCATAAATTTGGTCAGTGATTCCTCTATAGTTTGTCTTCGATCAAGATACGAAGAGTGTTCATTGTTTCGTTGGTAGAATCCTGGCCCTTCTGCTTTGTATTATCTTCCAGGTTGGTAGGGTGCACCAAACTGTGTATAGTAAGCTTCTTCAAGAGTTTTCCCCTTTTCTTTGATTGGATAGTCCTTTGTGTAATATGGTCCCTTTCATACCTCGCATCCCACCTGAGCAGCGTATACCTTCTCGTTCACTTTCTTAATTTCTCTCCTGAGACTATTGAGTTGGGCTTGGATAGTAGCTAGTCCATCAGAAGTTTCAATACTTCTGGTCTTTGAGGATGTTCCATTATGCCATTTCTAAGAGTATTTGGCCATTTCTTGGATGGCTACTTTTGCAACGGCAATAGTTTTAGTGGGTATGGCACCTTTTGAATCAAGGATTTGTCTAGTTGGAACATCGTGCCCATTGTAAAACAAAATTACCTCATGCATATCAGTCAAATAGTGTTGGGGGCATTTCATCAAGAATTCTTTAAATTTTTCCCAAGCTCGGAAAAGGCTTTCGTTAAGTTCTTGCTGAAAGTTATTAATTTCCTCCATTTTCTTTGTAGTACGAGCAGGTGGACAATACTTTTTTAGAAACTTCATTTTCAGGGTTTCCTAATTTGTAATCGAACCTGACGGTTCGTTCCTTAGACAATGACTCACGGCTCCAGTTAGGGACATAGGGGAAGCTCGAAGCATTATTTGGTGTTGAGTCACCTCGAGAATATGGAATAAGTCAACGATCTCAAGGACTTTTTCAATGTGTTCGTTTGCATCTTTGTGTTCCGAACACTGAAAGTATTTTCGCGAAGTTCCTTGAGAAATTGTCCTTTTAATTCAAAGTGAGTTTTGTAATTTATTTTGGGCCTAGCAACTCCTGACCCATAATTTCCACGGGTCTTGCTCATGTATTGCTCCATTATTTCCGTCATAATTTCTATAGTTTCTTCTTCTTCTGAACGTTCTTCGATGTCAGAAAATAAATCGAATTCGGGTGAACTAGATTCTACAAGACCAGGTGTCTCGAAAAGTCTCCTTTTTTAGCGATATACTCTTTCCAGGTTATCCAAAGGTGTAAATAGTTCCTTAGTGGAACTCCTTGTCATGCACCACCTGAAACAGAGGATAATAAATTAGTAAAATAGGCTCTGAAAAGAAAGGATACAGAAAATTAAACACGGAATCTAAATTTGTTTCTGCTACTGTGTCAGGTGATCGATACGTCGTATTCAATTGATTTAAATACGCAATATGGATCTGTTGAGTGACAGTACGTCGTATCGAGTTTGCCAAATACGCCGTATTGTTTAGAAGAACAGGATATGTTGTTTAGTCTGCAGAAATCAATACGCTGTATGGGTATAAGGTTTGATACGTCGTATCCAACTGGTGGATACGCCGTATCAGGTGGTCTACCAGAACATAATACTTTGAAAACAATTAAATAGTGCAGAAATTTAAACAAACAATTAAACACACAATTAATTAAACAAAATTTGTTGGGATTTATTGATTTGATGATACAAAAGAACTTGCTTAAAAGAATAAAGAATGAAACAAAAGGATCAAAGTCGACAATATAAATTTCTACAAAACATGGACGATTCTAAAAGATTTGCTTAAAAAATAAAGATCAAAGATTAGGAAAGATTTACTTTCCTAATACAATTAAGATTCCTTTGTAAGTCTTATGGACTCTCTATATAAAGAGATCCCTAGACATAGTTTATGTGTGCACAAGAAAAGATGTAGATGTCTAGAGTATGGTTTAGCCTCAAGATCAAAGTATCTTTGATCCTGTTACAGTTAGGTAATCATTCTATACTGATCATATAAAATTGGGGCTTGTGTATGAATGTGAAAACCTTGTTAAAATATCATTGTTCTATGTTTTAATTCCACTGCTTATGTATCTATGAACTTTGTTATTTATAATCCTAGATGAAGCCTAGATCAAACTTAACAATTGTTATCAGAGCTTCGTGGCTCTTGATCTAGGATCTATAGGGTTTTAAAGTAAAAGGGTTTTGTTTTTCTTATTCTTCTTCAAAATCAGTAACTGATGAATTTCGGTAATATTAGGGTTTCACCAAACCCTAATTCGGTAAAAATAGGAAGTTGATTTTCAGGTACACGATGTCAAAGGTTTCAATCAAAGAATGAAGATATGATTACTTGATGACGAAGATGACTATGATGCATTACTTAATGTTAAAACTGAAACCCTAAAGGCGACAAACACTTCTATCGTTTGTGATTTCTTTCACAGGATATATGAGTTAAGAAAAACCCTAATAAAAACCCTAAAGTCCGTATTTTTTTGCTGCTATGAAGTATAATTATTTTTGGTGCTGATTGGTGATAATCTGTGTGGACTGATCACTGTTTATTTCTCATATAACAAGCTCTGAAGAATGATTTCTTTATTCGTTACCTGTTACAGGAATGGTATTAACGATTAACAAAGCAGGTAGATTTTCTGTTTGGGAAAACAGAATCAACAACAACAGCAGGGTTTGTGTTTCACTGTCGAGAGATCAATGAAGATACCCTAATGCAAAGATTCTATAACTTTTAATTCTTCTTGCTGTTTGGATTATAAAAGACTTAAGGGTTTGTTGAGTTTCGTTGAAGAAGAAGGCTTTGATAAGCAGTTACTACTGTTTAAAGCAGTTTATACTGCTAAGATATTTGTCTTAATATTGCTTTCTTAAGATATTCTTGTTCGTCAAAAGTAAACAACATGTTCCATGGTTGAAGGTTGTTGTGTTCGGTTCTTGAACAGGAGAAAGAAGCAACAGTAGGACTTGGTCAGGTTTACAACAAGAAAAGAATTAAAGGGTTATGATTCACAAACTTGGACATGGATTTTTTTTGTAACAAAGCAGATCTATTCATGGTTAATATGGGATTGATGAATGTTAATGTTGCTGGAGTAAATCCCGTTGTTTATGGAAAGTACAAGGATTATGATTTGTGATTTTTGTATTGGGATTTGTTATAAACTCCAAACTTAAAGTGTTCTTTGGTAAGTGAAAGTATACTTTATGCTGATAATTTGCGTTAGTGCTGCCAAATGTATGTTAATGCTGCCAGTTTAAGAAGAACAGTAGTAAGTTAATGTTGCTTGTTGTTTTAAAGAGTTACTACTGTTAGCATTCGTGATGTTTCTGCTGCTAGCATTAAAAGTAATTAGTTAATACTACTTGGGTTTAAATGATTTACTACTGCTAGATTTATCCAATAACGGATAACACACACAATTTGGATCTCAGATTGGTTTAGATAGAAAATGGCTTTATTTTTTGAGATTAATTGTAAGAATTGATTACGGAGACAATTGTTTATCACTTATTTGAAGTTGAAGTGAAATTTTTTGGGTACGTGTTCTTAACATATCTCAAAAGTCCTGCATCTTTTGAAGATAACTTGTTCGTGCTTTAAAACGATGTTGATGAAGACTTGGAAAATCTAGCAATGTGTGATCTACAAACTTTTGGTGCTCAATGCGCACATTTGCTATCACTTAAAGAAGTTACGTTGTAGTGCTTAGTGTCTCATTTAGATGAGGATTTTGTCAAGATATTTAGGTCTACTTATACTTCAAGGAATTATGTATGAGTTTGTTGTCACGTGGATAGTACAAGACATAAGACACAAGTTTGGGTTATTCTACTTCAGCATCAAGTTTGTAATACTGAGTTTTCTCCATCAGTAATCATTACAAAGAGCCAATAGAATAAGAGATTCAAGAGATGGTTAACATATTGGTTTCAGGGGAAGCATATGATAAAGTGTTTAACCATTTACATGCACCACTTGATGGGAAGGTTTTGATTCTTACTACTGCTAAGTCATTATTACTACTACTAGTTTAAGTTTCTACTGTTTGAATTCACTTATCTTAGTATGCGTCGTGAAGGGTAATTTGAGACATTGGAAAGTTTGGATTAGAAGTGTAATATATGGTTTGTGGTTGTAACGATCAAAGTTGCATATTTTCACAGTCCCCTAATGGATAATGACAAAAAGGGGAAGATGTTACAGAGATGATATGATTTGCAACTTATTATGTGTGGTGGCATGGCATGGAAGTTCAAAGGAAATTTTAAGTTAAGGGGAAGATTGTTTCATTCATGGAAGATCAGATTTGAAGATGTTCATGTGCTCAAGGTGAAGATTGCTTCTATGGATCATCTTGGAATCAGTTTACAGTTTATTTTGTCATCGTCAAATAGGGGAATATTGTTGGGATTTATTGATTTGATTATACAAAAGAACTTGCTTAAAATAATAAAGAATGAAACAAAAGGATTAAAGTCGACAATATGGAATTCTACAAAAGATGGAGGATTATAAAAGATTTGCTTAAAAGATAATGATCAAAGATTAGGAAAGATTTAGTTTCCTAATACAATTAAGATTCCTTTTTAAGTCTTATGGACTCTCTATATAAATAGATCCCTAGACATAGTTTATGTGTGCACAAGAAAAGATTTAGACGTCTAGAGTATGGTTTAGCCTCAAGATCAAACTATCTTTGATCCTGTTACAGTTAGGTAATCGTTCTATACTGATCATATAGAATTGGGGCTTGTGTAGGAATGTGAAAACGTTGTTAAAATATAATTGTTCTATGTTTTAATTTCGCTACATATGTATCTATGAACTTTGTTATTTATAATCCTAGATGAAGCCTAGATCAAATTCAACAATTGGTATCAGAGCTTGTTGCTTTGAGAAACTTTGCTAAGAAGACATGGATCAAGACTCAGTACATATGGTGGTTGCAGTTGGTGCAAAAACAAGCATAGAAACTCTAGATGAATCCAAAATGCCCTGAATCTAAGAAGATATTGTTTATTCAGATGATGCTGAAGATGTTGGTGCAGAGGCTGACATGAACAATTTGAATACATTTATGCTTGTCAGTCCTATTCAAACTACAAGAATACACAAAGATCATCCAGTTGAACAAATTATTGGAGACTTGAATTCAGCACCTCAAACAAGAAGAATGACAAATAATTTGAAAGAACATGGTTTGTTTAGTTCTGTTCAGCAAAGAACAAACCATAAAGACTTTCAAAATTGCTTGTTTGCTTTTTTATCACAAGAAGAACCCAAAAAGTAATCCATACATTAAGGGATCCAAGCTGGATAGAGGCTATGCAAGAAGAGCTTCTACAATTCAAGCTACAAGAAGTTTGGACCCTGGTGGATTTTCCAAATGGCAGAAGGCCCATAGGTACTAAATGGGTTTACAGGAACAAGAAGGAAGAAGTAGGCAATGAATAAAGAACAAGCAAGATTGGTTTGCGCAAGGGTACTACACAAGAAGAAGGGATTACTATGATAAATTCTTTGCCACCCTTTTGGCCAGATTTGAAGCAATAGGCTATTCTTAGCCTATGCCATATTAAAGACTTTTTGAGGTGTACCACTGGAAGTCAAGAGATGCATTTCCTTTATGTGTAAGATTGAAAGAAGAAGTCTATGTTTGCCAACCATGTAAAACCTCGTATTTAAGGTCACTACTTATTCTGAATTAATAATTATTCCTTAAATTTTAAATAATTTCATTTTATTATTTTAGTCGGTTTTTATTAAAATCGTCATTAAATCCTTTCGCGAATTTTATATTTTATCTTTAATCGTAACCAATCGAGAAATCAACGGATCCTGTATTTTAATTGTGAAAATTATTAAATTTTTCGTATTTCAGGTCACTACTAATTTTTCACTTGTATTTAATATTCTAAGTTTCTAAAATTTTTCCTTTCACTACTTCGTCGTTTTATATAAAAATCGTCAATTTAAGTAAAAAGCGCTATGATTTAAAATTTTATCCGTTTTTATTGATCGAGAAACCAATGACTCCGTATTTGGGCCTCGAGTGCCAATTTATTTTTATTTTCGTATTTTTCACTTTCCTTGTGTTTAAATTGCACCCGAGACGAAAATCACGATTTAAGAAAAAGTAACTAAGAATAGGTAATAGGGCTCGAGGTTAATGAGTATCATTAGTTAGGATAAATTTAGCCTATGAAACCCCTTCCCCTCTCCTTAGGCCGGTGACCCATCAACAACAAACACACCCTTATATTTTGTTTACTTGATCCATTAACATTATCCTAATTAAGCCTAAAATAAAAACCCACCCCTTTGTATTAAAAACCCCACACACAACATCACATACAACACAGACTTGGAAAATCCAAAGTCCAGATTGCTTCCTCCCTCTTTTCTTTACTGTATGAGCCAAACAACCTTAAAACCTTCACTATCACCATTAAAACTTCATAAAATCATCTCTTCTTCACGACAAAAGATCCCTAAAATCATCCTCAACCTATCCCCATAACTAAAAACAATCATGCTCATGATTTAGAAAATATTTATTTTCAAGAATCTTGAGTCTTTAAGAGATTGATTGTAATTAAAGGTGTAGGAGCATCAATGGTTAGATTTCTGATGAGAAACAAAGTAGAAGATTCGAGCAAGAAAAGTTAAGGTTTTGGTTAATTGGTTGAAGGTGTAATCGGATAGGATCAATAAACTCACCTAGGGTTTGTGTTAATCATCTAAAAACCCTTCATTGTAAGTTTTTAATGTTTCCTTGGACTCCTTTTTTATTATTTTGATGATTATAGTGATGCATGTTTGTGATTTATGGTCTTTATGAACATGCAAGTCATGATTATGATTGATTTTGATTAAGTGGTATAAGTGTGTAAAAGAGGTTTTAGATGATTCACTTTGACGTATTTTAGCCTTGTGATGGATCAATTGAGGATTTAGATGTGTTATTGGTTGATTTAGAATAGGAATTTGCGGTCTGTTTTGGGACAGCAGGCAAATGGAGCTTGTTCTCCAAATTTTTGGTCTATATCTGCTAAGAAAATTGCATATTTGGATAGAGGGAGTCTTAAGCTTCAATTTTCGAATTGGATACTCCCGTATCGATTCCGTATGAGAAAGTTATGGTCATTTTATTACGTAAGGAGGTCCGATTCTTGAGTTTGCTATTGGGAAATATGTTTTTCTCTAGCATTTTTTTATAGTAAGTCAAGGTTTTAAAGCTTTGGTTAGATATTAGACATCTTGAGCTAACTCCTCCAATTTGAACCAACCTCATTGCTATTTTAAATTAGGAGTTATGACTAAAACGGCAAAAGTAAGAAATTCAGTTAATAATCTGGTTTGACCATCAGTTAGTAAAAGTTTAATTATCGTTAATTGGTAAATGAGTTGAATGATTGGCTTAATGATTTGAAAACTAGATTCATGTGGTTTTCCAGGGGTGAAAACCTTACCTTTCATACTTTTAGGGAAAAAGAGATATGGTCCTGAGAATTGACAAATTCTACAAAAGTAAGTTTTTTCTGTTATAGTTAGTGATAGTAATTTGACCTTTTATAAAAATTGGTAAACAATTGGAATATGAGGCTTGATGTTCTGGAAAGTAGACTTCAAGGCCTTTCCAGGGATGAAATCCCCATGGATATATCTTTTATGGTTTAGGATTTATACTCTCATGAAAATGGCTAAAATCAAAAAACTGGATTTTACGTCTAGGATTGGAAAAATGAAAAGTATAACAATGTAAGATTGAGATAGGAATTAAGGGCGAGACTTAGTAAGGTTTATTTTGATATGACCAAGAGTTAGACATCATTAGACTTTTATAAAAACACTTGTTAAGTTCATGTGCAATAATGTCTTGTTTCGGATTTTAATAACTAGACTAATAAAACATATCTATTATAATGGAAATTATGATAACAATCTAATCGCAGAAGACATTCTTTCTTATAGGTTTCACAACTAAATCTTTGGAGTCACTTCCGCATACCTAGTTTCTCGTTCGACTATCTACGTACGGTGAGTTCATAGCCTCGCATTTCTAACTTTAAATGTTTTATTAAACCCCGCGAGGGAGATACATGCTTGCTTTGAAAATATGAACACAAGTTGTTTTAGTATGCTGGACCCGATTACATATTGATTTCATTGAGTAGCTATTGCCAAAATACCCTAATTTCATGAACTGTTAATTGCCTATGATGGGTGAACGCTTGTACAAATAAATAGATCTATTGGGTTTGAAAGCCCTGTCCGGGGGTATGTATCCTTAAAAAACAACCGCACATCAACGGCAATTTGTATTGAGAATTTAGTATAAGGCAATAATACCTAGTCGTGGGGCTAATATATCATGAAGGATATATTTTATTGTCAAGGTTCAGTGTCATGAGCTCAATGAGATAGAAATTAATATATGTCTTGTCCGATCAACAAGTCTCTTGATGAATTATGCTTGTGTTCTAACATTTAATCATATAAACTCTATGAATTCACTCAACAATTTTGTTGACTCTTTAAGCATGTTTATCTCAGGTAATCAAGGTTGAAGACTTAGAGCGGTATGAGGAGGAGCTTGCGCAAATTTATTTTGTTAAACTGTTTTTAAGTTCCATTCCTCAAACCACATTTAAAATAGGTTGGTGGTTTATAAAACTTGTATGTTGATTTGGTTAAGATTCAGTGGGACGACTTTTGCACTCTGATCTTACTTTTGGAATGGAACATGTTTGACAACGTCTCTTTAGAGTCGTTCTTTTGTAATTTATGTGTAATTGTGCCATTAGTTAACACCCAATTGTTGGTTCTGCTGCGTATGAAATTGGGGGTGTTAAAAACCACTAGGATTTGAAGATCCAGACTTTCCTGATAGATTATACAAAGTAGAAAAGGCACTTTATAGACTGCATCAAGCTCCCAGAGCTTGGTATGAAACTTTGTCAACTTCTTTGTTGGATAATGGGTTTTAGAGAGGAAAAATAGGCAAGAATTTGTTTATCAGAAGGGACAAAGGTGGTGTTCTATTTTTTTAAGTGTATGTAGATGATATCATTTTTGGCTCTATAAAGAAGTCATTATGCACAGAGTTTGAGAAGATGATGCATAAGAAGTTTCAGATGAATTCTATGGGTGAACTCACATTCTTTTTAGGACTGCAAGTAAAGTAGAAGGAAGATGAGATTTTTATTAGTCAAGACAAGTATGTGACTAAGATTTTGAAGAAATTTGGTTTTACTGATGTCAAGACAGCAAGCACACCTATAGAAACTCAAAAGTATTTTCTCAAGGATGAAGATGGTAAAGAAGTGGATGTTCAATAAAAAAGCTCAATGAATGGTCATTGAATGTATCTTACATCTCAAAGACTTGATTATTAAGTTTGTAGTGTATGCATTGCAAGATACGCAATCAACCTAAAATTTTCACATCTTCATGATGTGAAAATAATTATTTAGATACTTAAAATGTCAACCTAAGATTTAGCCTTTGGTATCCCAAAAGATTCAAACCTTTTGATTTGGTAGCATACACTGATAGTG
The DNA here is from genome assembly GCA_026074375.1 of Tanacetum coccineum. Lineage (NCBI taxonomy): Eukaryota > Viridiplantae > Streptophyta > Magnoliopsida > Asterales > Asteraceae > Tanacetum > Tanacetum coccineum. Next base: position 73,090 of record BQNB010002564.1, on the reverse strand, counting down.
ATTATGCTAGAGCAAGCTTGGATAGGAAGTCTACAACAGGAGGTTGTCAATTTCTTAGGTGTAGATTTATTTTATAGCAGTGCAAGAAGCAGACTGTAGTTGCTAATTCCATAACAGAGGCTGAATATGTAGCTGCTTCAAGTTGTTGTGGCCAAGTGCTTTGGATTCAAAATCTATTGCTTGATTATGGGTATAGATTTTATGCAGTAGCAAAATCTATTATTTAATAATGAGAGTACTATATGCATAGTTAAGAACCCTATTTTTCATTCAAAAACAAAGCACATTGAGATTAGACATCACTACACTTAGTCAGAGGATTCGAATGAAAAAGAACTAATTCAAAAATGATTCAAGATTTATTCGACAAAATGATGCAGATTTGCTACAAAAGCATTAGATTAAGTAATTTCAATATCTGATTGCCCCAGTAAAAGAATCCAATCTTTAAAGTCTCGATTAAGAAAATGGATGAGGTAAAAAAAAGAGAGAATTAGTGAGATTAAAACAAGAAAGAGAATGTAGTATAAAAATAGACAGAGTGATTTGGTAAGTAAAAGAACTAAGAGAATTTATGAGTTAAAAAACAGAAAGAGAGATGTGTGATAAAAACAGATAGAGTGATTTGGTGAGTAAAAGAATTGAGAGAATTTGTGAGCTGAAAAATAGAAGAAGTTAATATAGCAAAAACAGACAGAGAGAATTGTGAGCAAAGGAAGTTAACACAAAGATATAAACAAGTAAATCTTTTAAACATTAAGAAATGTGTGTCTATGATCTTTAAAAAATCATGTGCCTTGAGCAAATGTGCCTTGAGCAACCACTGTCAATAACTCCTTTATGTTTAACTCCTTTATGTTTAAGCCTAATAACTCCTTTATGTTTTTCTGGATAATAAAACTATGTGTATATGATATCTTTATATAGAGAGATCATAACTTACAAAGGAAGTTAACATAAAGATATAAACAAGTAAATCTTTTAAACATTTAAAAATATGCTTTGTTATCTTTATCTCTTTAAGGAATCTTCAACTTTTGTTATCATTGACCAAATCTTCCATAATTCTCCACCAGCTTGTAGAATTCCCAATCTGCTAGGTTTAGTCCTTATGTTTCATTCTTTTATTTATTTTGTCTCATCAAATCTATAATCCCACCAATCTTCCCCTATTTGATGATGACAAAACAAACAAACTCGTGTACTTCATAAAGCCAAAGCTTCCCCTGAAGTTAAGATGTAATCATCTCCCTGAATGAAACAAAACTTCCCCTTAAGTATATTTCCTTTGTACCATGCCATGTCACCATACATAATAAGCTGCAAATCCTATCTCTGTAATCTTTTTCCTCTTTTTATCATAATCCAATAAAGTCTTCGAAATTAAGCAACTGAATCATTACAACGAACAAATTCATATACTACCCTACTATCAAGGCCTTCCAATGTCACAAATTACCGCTGTTTCAAGGACGCATACTAATAAATAATAAATTTAAGACAGTAGAAACTTAAACTAGCAGTAGTAATGAAACCTTTCACCTCAAGTGGTGCATGAACATAACCTAATGGTTAAATATTTTGGCAATAAGCTTTCCCTGAAACTCATATGTTAACCATTTCTTAAATCTTCAATTCTGTAGGCTCTATGTAATGATTACTGATGAAGAAAACTAAGTATAACGAACTTGATGTAGAAGTAGAACGACCTAAACTTGTGTCTTATATCTTGTACTATCCACGTGATGTCAAACTCATAAATAAATCTATGAAATATAAGTAGATCGCAATCTCTTGACAAAAATCCTCATCTTCTGTAAGACACATAACCAAAGTGATAGCAAATGTGAGCATTAAGCACCATAAGCTTGTAGATCACACACCTTTACTAGATTTTGACAAGTCTTCATCACATCATTTCTAAGCACGAACAAGTTATCTTCAAAGTGTAACACCCACTTTAAGATATGATAAGAACACGCATCTAAAAAATTCCACTTCACCTCAGATAGGTGATAAATAACCATCTTTATAATCAATTAAACCAATAAAGCACGAGCCTTTAAATATGTTAAGAATATATAAAATCATAACCAAAAACCAAACATCCATATGTGTGTTGTAACCAATCTATTCCAATTCAAAAACCAAATCAAAAATCAAAACAGATCTTGATTTTCTTCTTCTGTCCGATAACCAAACTTACTTCACTGTCCAATATCGGACATAACCAGCAGTACAAACATTTGAAACTGGCAATACTAAATATTGTTACTACTGTTCTCCTTAAAACTGGTAGCACTAACCTTCATGGCAGTACTAAGTAAACGGACAGTAGTAATTTTTCACACCAACACAATATCCATACCTCGCATCACTAACATACCTTTGTAACATACTGATATTCACCCATCTTATCACAACATCACCTCGACCATATTAATAACCAGACCTGCCATTTAGTCTATGAAAATATAAGTTATCACCATAATACAAACAAATCAGCCATATCACTATGAGACTCCAGCTCACAATGATATGTAACATACCAGGACCAATGTGCAAATGTTTAACAAATCACTGGTTAAGAACACACAAAAAACCAAACAGTGCTGATAATATACTGAGGCCCTAAAAGTGCATTCCATCCTGAGTCATATAAAACTGTCCATCTCACAACTTCCATATAAAAAAAAGCTAGTGTTGCTATATTGTTTTATCATAAAACACGCCCCCATTTGATAATACACGTATACCCTAAAAACATAAGCAAATAAAACCTTCTTGACAGCATTAATATACTAGAAAGTAGTACTAAATATTGCTTGAACAGTATTAAAATAAAGGAGCAGTACTAACTTTTTTAATAAGCAGTACTAAGTAATTACCCATTACCAACACTTTTTCTGTCACGAATCTGTTGCTAATCTGTCACAAATTCGATTACTCCTTCCTCCCATGGCATTTTGTGACAGCTTATTAGTGTTCACTAAACTATAGCAAATCTGTGCAAATACTAGCAGTACTAACAAGTTTCTTTGGCAGTGAGTAACCAATAACCAGTGAACTTCAAGTGCACTCCAATTACTGCATCTATTTGATGTCTATAAAACCTTTCCAACTCGAACTAAAATAGCCCATCGCAAAATTAGCAATCTTGAATATTACATTTAAACTTATTGTCACAATCCGAGCAAAGGTAAAACCTTGAGGAAGCCTTCTATTAAAAACTTGCTTCCAATATTTAAAAGAACTCAAATCAACTAACCTTTCTTGTTTGAACATCGAACACCAAGAATCCAATCTGTTGGAGACCTTCGTGAGATCCAAAATCATTATTGCTCCAAATTAGGGTTCGTGTAAAACCCTAGTGATTACGAAATTAATTTTTAGATACTTAAAAGGTCAACCTAAATTAGGCCTTTGGTATCCAAAAGATTCACCTTTTGATTTGGTAGCATACATTGATAGTGATTATGCTGGAGCAAGCTTGGATAGGAAGTCTACAACAGGAGGTTGTCAATTTCTTGGGTGTAGATTGATTTCATGGCAGTGCAAGAAGCAGACTGTTGTTGCTAATTCTACAACAGAGGCTGAATATGTAGCTGCTTCAAGTTGCTATGGCCAAGTGCTTTAGATTCAAAATCAATTACTTGATTATGGGTATAATTTTATGCATACAAAGATCTATATTGATAATGAGAGTACTATATGCATAGTTAAGAACCCTGTTTTCAATTAAAAAACAAAGCACATTAAGATTAGACATCACTTTATCAGAGATTTCAATGAAAAGAAGCTAATTCAAATGATCAAGATTCATACTGATAAGAATGTTGTAGATTTGCTTACAAAAGCATTTGATGTAAGTAGATTTCAATATCTGATTGTCAGTATTGCAATGCTAAATCTTTAAAGTCCTGATTAAGAAAATGGTGAAGTAAAAGAATAGAGAGAATTAGTGAGATTAAAAACAGAAAGAGAGATGTGTGATAAAAACAGATAGTGTGATTTGGTGAGTAAAATAATTGAGAGATTTTGTGAGCTGAAAAACAGAAAGAGAGTTGAATATAGCAAAAACAGACAGAGAGAATTATGAGCTAAAAGAATTGAGAGAAATCAAAAACAGACAGAGAGAATTGTGAGCCAAAAAAATTGAGAGAAATCAAAAATAGGCATAGAGAATTGTGAACTAAAAGAATTGAGAGAAATCAAAAACAGACAGAGAGATTTTGTGAGCTAAAATATTAATTTGATGATGGAAAAGCTGATTAGAAAGGAATTAGAGTTAATGCTGGTGATTCAAAGTTAATGCTGCTAGGTTACTTACTACTGCTAGTTGAAAGTTAATGCTGCTAGGCATAACTTACAACTGCTGGTGAACGTTAATGCTGTTGAGGGTAGTTTCATAAATACTTCGATTAAGGGTTTCATTCAATCATTTAATCTATTTCAATCTTTCATATACTCTCTAATCATAAACCCTAATTCAATTTCATTAGTTATCATTAAAACCCAACACGATGACGACCCTACAATTTGCTGATACTCATAATTTAGTCGCGTTTTTGACTAAATCTGCTGAAAGTGAAGGATTTGAGCAGATAGTGGATTTTCTGAATGCAAGTTCTATAAAGTATGCTTTAACCGTCAATCCTACTATATATACATCGTGCATTGAACAGTTCTGGTCTACTGTTAAGGCGAAAATGGTTAATGGGGAAGTTCAGTTACAAGCCCTAGTAGATGGGAAGAAGATTGTTGTTACTGAAGCATCTGTAAGAAGAGATCTTCAACTGGAAGATGCTGATGGTGTTGATTGTCTGCCAAATGCTATAATTTTTGAACAGCTTACACTCATGGGGTATGAAAAACTTTCACAAAAGCTTACTTTCTATAAGGCATTCTTCTCTCCCCAATGGAAATTCCTTATTCATACTATTTTGCAATGCCTAAGTGCTAAGACTACTACATGGAATGAATTTAGTAGCACTATGGCCTCTGCAATTATCTGTTTAGCAACAAACCAAAAGTTCAACTTTTCCAAGTATATTTTTGAAAGCATGGTGAAGAACTTGGATATTGCTGTCAAATTCTTGATGTATCCAAGATTTGTGCAAGTCTTTTTGAATAATCAACTAGAAGGGATGGCAACTCACAACAGGATTTATATTGCACCCTCTCACACAAAGAAGCTTTTTGCTAACATGAGAAGGCAAGGAAAAGACTTTTCTGGTAGAGTAACACCATTATTTCCAACAATGGTTGTTGATCCCAACTTAAGATCTATTCTTTAGCTTGTAAAGATTAAGTTACTTTGGATAAATCCAAAACTACCCTGGTTGAAACTTTGTGAATACTAAAGAGTATGTGAAATCTACTCTTTAATATTAAAAGAATGTTAATGAAACAGTATACTTTAAGAATAATGGTATAACTGAAAAGCTCCAATATTATTAGTATGAATAATACGAGTACTCTGTGTAGTACTAGGGTTTACAACCTTGAAGCTATGTATTAAAACATTTATGACTATTATTCATACAAAACCATAACCTAGGATCTCCTTTTATACACTAAGGAGTCCTTTACAAGATAACTACAAATCTTCTATATTGTTAAACTTATACGTATCTTTCTAACTATATAGAATATACTCTAAATAAGTCAATACAAATCTCTTGACACGTCTTTATGTCTTTAGCAGTCTTTAATCTTCATGCAACAGTCTTAAGTCCTTCTGCAGTATTAAGTTAGTATTGGCAGTACTAACTTTCTTCTAGCGGTACTAACTAGTTAATACTGGTAGTTGTAACTTAAGCAGTACTAACTCTTGACTTGGCAGTACTATGTATGAACACATTTAATTCCCAACAATCCTCCCCTAAACTTGTGATTTACCTCCAAATCATCAAGTTGCTTAAATTAAACCTTGTTCTATGAGAGGATTCGTCCAAATACTTTATCTTCTTGGTCTTTCAATCTGCATGAATATCTTCCCAAGAAGTTCTCTGGACATCTCATTATTTTGTTCCACCAAGAGCTTTGCATCTAACATCTTTGTAAGAACACCTCTTGACAACAGATATTCCCTTTCAACCAGCATGTAGATATCTGGTATTCGCTATTTTATACATACTATTTACCATGAAAAAGCGAACCCAAAAGACCAAAAATATAATTAAAATGGCAAATATATGCTTGTTTTTATGTTTGTATATGTGCAGGTACGAATATCTGAAAAGGAAAAAAATAAAAAAATAAATAAAGACAAAAGCAGACAAAACCGAGCATGGGATCGGAAAGAGCGCGAGAAAACGAGTCCAACGATGATTTTGGATTTTATTAGGCCAGCCCGGTACCCGCTTAATGGGCCGGGCCAGCCCAAACAAGTTAGAGCCAAATTATGATTTATAAATATTTGAATTTCTGAAAAGAAATGCATGCATGACATAAGCTCACGTGAGCTCAAAATAAATAGAAATGAATCATGTGCCTTGTAAATAAATGTTAAAGCATCACGTGAGATCCCACTATGGATGGAAGGGGCGAGTAGAAAGCAACCACGTGGCATTACAAATTTGTTAAACTCTCAAAATTGCATTTCAGAATAGGGGAAAGAATCAACGGACGATAAGAGATGCGTTCGTATGAAGCTAAATGGAATGCCACGTGGCAGTTAAGTACCGGCTGGATTTCCTTTACATGGTACCCGGTCCGTGTGACAATGATTAGAGGGAAATGATTGGCTCATAATTTCCCAATGATGAGGAAGAAATTTACAAAACAACCCTTCCTGGCCCTATTAATACAAGATACTACCCCTTCATTTAGAGCATTTTTTTCTTTTTTTTCCGTGTGAATCTCAATCAAGGCAAATGATTGGCTACTAATTATCTAATGATTGGCACAAAATTTACAAGTTTACCCCCTCACACAATATAAAAACCATCTGCTCCCTCTCACTTTGGGAGTAGTGAGGACTTATTTTTTTAACTTTAGGAGTAGATTAATGTAGATTTTTATTTTTTTCAGTTTATTAAAAGTTTTTTGTAGCAGCTTATTGTATCGAGCTTAATTTTTCTGCTTATTATGTTGTGAACTTGAAGCTTATTTTCGAAATAAAGATGATGTTTGTTTACTTATTGGTTCGACCATTCGATTTATTACTTGTTCTTTTTCTTATGCAGCTTATTTTTTCTTTCTAAATATGCATCTCTTGTGAGTACTATTTCTGGAGCTTATTTCAGTTTCATTATGGCCTATTGTTGATGTTTAGTATAGATTAATGTTTCGGAGTGATTGCTTATTTGGTTAAGATCTCGATTAGCTTATTTAGATTAAAAATTTTAGTGCTTATTTCGTCATGATAATTGTTTCATCTCTTTTAAATCTTATTAGATAATCAACTTTTGTTGGTTCTCGTTTGCTTAATTTGAGCTTATATGATGTTTGTCTCGTTTTTAAATTGCTAGAGCTTATTTAGTTAATTTTGTCACATTTTCGTTTGAATCCTAATTGTTATATCAAGTGCTTAATCGATTAAGTTTTTCGAATAAATTGAGGTTGTTCCAGCTTATTCAGTTTAGTTTATTATGAAAATAAGTCTTGGTTAAGTGAGATAAGGTTGTTAAGCTTATTGTGTAACAAAACTCATTACTCGTGCTCAATTACATGTGTCTGGTTTGTAGAATTTTTTGTTTTGGGCCTCGAAAATCAATTGGGCCACGTTTAGTAAAAATTGCAATTGGCCATTAGTGTTTCTAAAGTTAATAGTTAGATTAGATTTGCAATTGGGTGATTTCGTTTGGGCCTAGTATTTACTAGTAGCAGATTTAGTAAAAAATTACAATTGTAATTTTTATTGTTTTAGTCAATAGTTTTGTTCTATGTTTTGTTTTGGTACCGGTCAACTCACGAGGCGCGGAGCTTAAGGGTATATTTAGCTAGACCGAATTTAATTATTTGCTTTAGCTAAATAAACCGGGTGGTATTCGTTTAATTGCGGCTCTCCAATTCGGTTCCATTTTCTTTCTTTTTTCAATTAATTAGTGTAGTTTTTATTTCATTATGAGTAGTGAGTAGATTTAGTAGTGCTTGTTAAGTGATTAGTGATTTGGAATTTAGGTGCGGGTTTAAAAAGATTTAAACAATATATTTAGTCATAAGTATTGTCTTTTCGATTTACATTCCATCATTTATTTTTAATGCAATTTAATTTCTTGTCATTTATTTTTAAGCATTTCATTTTACTTGTCATTTTAATTCGTTAAACCTAAGCCCGCACTTAATGAACATTTCACGTCACTTAGCAAGCATTTAAGTCATTTATTTTTTTAGATCACTTTTAGTATAATCTTGTATGTTTTAAATCTTAGAATTAATATTAGTTTAATTTTTAATATAAAAAATAGTTTAAACCAAAAGTTTAGCTTCCCTTTTATATGATTTCCCTTTTATTAGATTTAAAAACCAAATCAAAAATCTTTCAAACCATTCAAAACGCGCGATCACGGACTTAACCGATTTTCAATTCACACTTCGTCGAGGGAAAATGACCTGGGAGGTTTTTGAGACTACTTTGATTAAAAGTTTGTTTCTCGAACCCGACAGAAATACTATACTATACTATAATTGTTTCTATCCTTATTATTACGTATTTATATATTATATATATTTATGTATCGATTTGGACGGATCAATTTTTGGCGCCGTTGCCGGGGAAGTGTGTACGATTATCGTGTTTCGTTCGAAGATTAGTGTTTTGAAGATCCTTCCCCGTGAAGTTAATTGCTTTTATTTGTAAATATTTTCTTATATAAAAATATAAAAATCCAAAAATATTTTTCGTCTTATTTTATTTTTATTTTTCCTTCTCCTTTATAAATATAAAAAAAACCAAAAATATTTTCCTTTTATCTTAAAAAAAAAATCCAAAATTTTTTTTGTTTCTTATTTTTCCTTATGTATTATTTGAAAAATCTATAAATATTCTTCTCGATCCTCTTACTCGTTTAATTCTTATTCTCTTTACCCTCTTATTCGATTAATTCTTCGACATGTCTTCATTTTATCAACCTTGCTACGGGTGTGGAGAGCCATTTGTCGGTTCATTTTGTCCACGATGTAATCCGAATTCTTTCGATAATTCTCAATATTTTTCCGACTACTCTTCACAACCCCGGTACGAGACAAATATTTGTGAGTTATGTGGAAACAATGCTCATTTTGGTTACGATTGTCCAACACAAGTTCCGTTTGATTATAATCCGAACCCGTGTTTCGATCAAAACTTCGATAATAATTTTCCACTAACTTCACCAAGTTTTCCACAACAATACCTTTGTTGTGAAAACTGCGGGGGTCCTCATGAAACTTTTCAGTGTCAACCGTTGAACCAAAATTTCTATGAACCTAATTTTTGCTATAATTCTAATTCTTCCGGTTTTGACCAATATCAACCCCCGCAGTTTCCCGTCAATTATCCTCCTCAAGAGACAAGTAGAGAAATTTTGCAAGCTCAAGAAGACTTAATGGAAGCTATACAAGCCTTTTTAAAGGAGTATGATCATATACCTCCTAATGAAAAGTGCATGGCTTTATTGCTAGCCGAGGAGAGATTTCTTAAGATTAAGCAAGCTATGGAAGAAGAGCAGAATCAACCTGAAGTTTTACAAGAATTGCTTCTTAAGCTTATAAACGATTTGCAAATTCTTAAAGGAATTCAACAAGAGAAGAAGAAGCCGACAGCTCAAAGTTCTATTCCATATTGGAATTTTTCTATGATTGACGATGAAGAAGCTAGAGACAACTTTTTGAAGGACGTGTGCACCTTCTTAAGGAAGTTTAGTCGTATACCTTTTGGAGTAACACCAAAGGTTATATTGATAGCTTGGGAAAGTTTTGGCAAAATTAAAGATGCTTTGATGGACAAGCAATATCGACAAGAGGATATTCAAGAATTATGATATACTCCTTGAAGATGTGTGAATATCAATGAAGAGTTTTCAGAATATATTAATTGTCCAAGCTGGAATCGTCCGCTTTTCTACTTCGATGATGACGATGATGAGTATACTGTTATATGGAGAAAGCCTAAAGCAATCACACCCGTCTTACCGATCGAGGAACCCTATAACTCTCTAAGTATGGGGGACGAGCATCTTGACACTATTCCGGCAACGGAATCGGACGAAGTAATAAAGTCTAGTGTTGAGATCCTTGTCCCAATCCCAAGTGAGCTTGAGGGTATTTCCGACGATACGTGTGATGTGCCCGTTTGTGATGATTCTTCTACTTTTGATGCTTTGAACGATAATTCTGAGATTTTATCCGATTCCAACAATGATGATACTTCGAGTGATGACGATGATTTTGAGGATGTCGAGTACGTTAGCTTAGAGGAGGTGAATGATGATCAAGAAGAGAAAGAGTTTGATTTAGATGATATTCTTCAAATCCAAGACGTTATTCTTCGAGAGAAATTATTAAACGTACATCGTCTTATTTCTAATATCGAATCTTTGAAAAATAACTCTACTTCGGATTGTGTGCTCGAGTCTCCTTCTTCATTTCCTATCCCTGTCACGGATAGTGATCCATTCTTATAAGAGTCTGATACTTCTCTTTCTCATTTGGATAATTCTTTACCCGAATTCGAGACTTTTAGCGATCATACGGAAGAGACGAGAAGTGGCAATACCACTACTCATGCTAATAACTCTCTTCCCGAGTATGATTCGTTTCTTTTTGAGGTTGAGCCCGATCAGGGAGGGTTGACTAGCGTTGTTATTTCTGATAATTCAAATGACTTTCTTTTAGAACTTCTAGAGTTTGAATCATTTCATTTCGATCCGTCATTTCTTTGTCCTCCTCCGGAACCACCGGATGTTGAGATTTGCTTACATTTTGAGCCCGATGCTCCCGTGATAAATAATTTTGATGAACATAACGAAGATGAATATTTTTACCTAGGGGGAGGTGAGATTGATGTTTCTCAAAATGTTGAAGATGATGATTCCTTCACGTTTATCATTCGGACTTTTCTCCCGTTTCTCACCTACCCTGCGGATTCTCCTTTGCTTCTCTCTACCGGGAGTGAAGACACCATTTTTGACCTCGGTATCTCCACTTAGAGCCAGTGGCATCTCATCGGGATGGAACTTTCATGTGCTTTAATGTTTATCCAAACATTAATGAAAGCCCGATTGAGATTTTCTTTTCCATTTGCTTCCCCATGGACAACTTAATTCGGGGTCGAGTCAAGCTCGTGACTCGGTTAACAAAAACAATCGTTTCTATCTTCTTATCTATTTTCTAACAATTAATGTAAGGGGGCTCGCCTCTTGCCTTTCTCGTGTTTTGTGTTTTATGGTTTTATGTCCAGGAAACCCGGATTTTGAAAACTCTCGTGCTCATGGTTTTGTCCATTCATTCGAGCTTCATATCCTCAGCTTCATTTAGGGAATCCGATATCCTAATCTTATCGATTATCGTTTATCTTTAGCATACTTAATAAATGGCTTTAGATTTGCGTAGAGAACCCTTAATACTTGAATTATGCCTTGAAATTAGTATGGGGGTGACAGTCTCACATTGAGGACAATGTGCAGTTCTAGTATGGGGGGATCTTCGATTTTGATTATACCTGCAGCCGTTGTTCTCACGTAACCCGTTTTTCCACCAAAAAATGTGATATGTGAAAAAATACCGTATTTTTCCTAGCCAAAAATATTGATTGTTATTGGTGAAAAATAAGCAAAATTTTAAATTTTTGTACACACAAAAATATATATATATATATATATATATATATATATATATATATATATATATATATATATATATATAAAAATATATATATATATATATAGGTATATAATATATTATAGAAAAATAAAGTGATGTAATAAGTGTTTTGACACAAATAAAGGTGAGAACGAGAAATAAATTTTGATCCGACCGGTTTTATACCTTAGCTTTCTCCTTAACTTTATATAGATTGTCTTTGCTAATCTCTTATACAAGGAGCTATAAAACGCTAGTCTAACTTGAAAAGGTCAAGACTTTGCAAGTTCCCATAATTGATTTTAAATATGCGAAGTTCGATTTATTTTAGGCTAAGTATTCACGAGTTTCTTTATTAGAAATTTTAAATTGTAAAGAACAAGAGATGATAGAGTATAGTATAAGTTGTGATGCTAAACATAGAATAGTTGGATTTCTTTAAGGCTCATAAGTGTTAATTGTGGCTTTTTCTCCCATTAGCTTGTTTCACCTTTATATATAAATGTTTAATAAATAAATTTGTGCGGTTTTTTGGTTAATACTAAGTAATAAGAAAGTTTCATTAGTTTCCTTGTGTATTAGGATGAGTACACATCATGAATACTAAATTTGTAGCATACTAATGAATCACATTTAATAAATAATTCTGCTATACCTTAAAGAGCCTTAGGTATATGGGATAAGTAGAATTCAATAATAATCCAAGACTGATAAAAGTTTGCTGTATCTTGTCGGAGGCGTGGCCGATGTTACAGCCTTCTAAAAGGTAAAGGAAGTTACCAAGGTAGAAATATGTTTGCTACATCTTGTCGGAGGCGTGGCCGATGTTGTAGCCTTCTAAAGGACTGAGGTTTAATAACGTTGCTTAATTATTTGTCTTATTTTGTACCTTAAAGAGCCTAGGGGTATATGGTGCAAATAAGATTGGTCCATTTATGTCTTAACGAGACTTAGGGGGCTAAATGACAAGAAGTGCCCATTGCATAAGTACACCTAATAAAAGCCAAATTTTAAGTTGCCTCGATGTGGACTTTAATCTTGATGACATTTGATCTTTTGAAAAGGGCTAGGAGCTAATTATTGCGTTTTTAACTGTTACGCTTTATTTTTGGAATTAATAAGTATCAAAATAAAGTCTTAAAGAGCCTTCGGGTATGTGACTTAAATAAAATATTGAGATACAAAACTAGGAATAAGGGAGGAAAAGTAAGTACACAATTAGCTTTTATGAGTAGTGTTTAGCATCATAACTTGTATTTTACAATGATCTTGTTGTTGTATGCTTAGTTTGGAGAAGTGAAAGTTGGGGACGATAAATTTACTTTGTTTTCCATGATCCTAAGTATTATCAAAGAATAATTAAAGTTATAAAAAATAGAAAAATATTGAAAATGGAAAAACGGGGTGTAATCGGACTAAAAATGATAAAATATGCTTAATTATATTGCAATCATGTTTGTTTGGTATTTTTATGTCTTGCAGGTAAACGGATTAAAAACGGTGCAAAAACAAGAATTATCGGGCTCAATTTGGTCAAGTTTAATTTTACTCAAAGCTAAGATAAAGTCGTGAAAAGTCCATGAGCATACCATTGGAAAGAGCACGAAATATCGAGACCAACGATGCCCTCAGATTTTATTAGACCAGCCCATAACCCATTTTATGGGTCGGGCCACCCACTATTCCAAAAGCCCATTATTGAGCCCAACAAAGAGTCCAAAATGAAAGAAAAATCTGATGAGTATGATGGCCATGACGTTATGGTTATGCGCATGGTAAATAATTCCAATGTCATCATGTGCCAAGCATTAAAATTTGGAATGGACGAATCAGACAGCTTCACGTGGCAGGAAAGGATTATATCACATTTGTTGCATGCGTACAAAATGAAATGAATTGAAGTTGATGACATGTGACTATGTCATCATCATGTGCCTTGTAAATAAATGTTAAAGCATCACGTGAGATCCCACTATGGATGGAAGGGGCGAGTAGAAAGCAACCATGTGGCATTACAAATTTGTTAAACTCTCAAAATTGCATTTCAGAATAAGGGAAAGAATCAACAGACGATAAGAGATGCGTTCGTATGAAGCTAAATGGAATGCCGCGTGGCAGTTAAGTATCGGCTGGATTTCCTTTACATGGTACCCGATCGGTGTGACAATGATTAAAGGGCAATGATTGGCTCATAATTTCCCAATGATGAGGAAGAAATTTACAAAACAACCCTTCCTGGCCCTATTAATACAAGATACTACCCCTTCATTTAGAGCATTTTTTTCTTTTTTTTAGCTTTTTAGTTTTAGTAGTGTAGCTTATTTTAGCTTTTTAGCTTATTCCTTTTGTATCCAGCTTATTTCAAATTTCTGGCTTATTGTATCATGTTTAATTCTATAGCTTATTGAGATTTTGTAACGAAAATGGTTTGAGCTTATGGTAATTCGTGGTTGCTTATTATTTTTTATTATTCGTTTGTTAGCTTATTAAATAAGCCAGTTCTGTGAGCTTATCTCAATGGCTTATTAATTTCAAAACTCTTAAAAAGCTTTAAGATCATCTCCTATAAGCTCTTAAAAGCTTTTTCGATTTAATCTTAAAAGTTTTTAAGACTTTTTAATATAATAAGTTCAAATAAGCTAAGATTTAGCTTATTGTTGTGCTTAAATTGTTTTAATGTTTTTAGAAGCTCATCTTTACTGATTTAAAGAGCTTCTAATTAGTTTATTAGAATTCAATTGAGCTTAAGTTGTTTAGTTAAATTTTCGTGAGCTTATTTGCTAAATAGTTTTGAGATTTAAGTCGTTAAGTGTTTTTAGCTCGTTTTTATTCCTTGTTGCTACTTTCATGTGCTTATAAGTGCTTCTCGTTTGCTTAATTTGAGCTTATATGATGTTTGTCTCATTTTTAAATTGCTAGAGCTTATTCGGTTTATTTTGTCACATTTTCATTTGAATCCTAATTGTTATATCAAGTGCTTAATTAATTAAGTTTTTCGTATGAATTGAGGTTGTTCCAGCTTATTCATTTTAGCTTATTATGAAAATAAGTCTTGGTTTAGTGAGATAAGGTTGTTAAGCTTATTGTGTGACAAAACTCGTTACTCATGCTCAATTACATGTGTCTGGTTTGTAGAATTTTTTGTTTTGGGCCTCGAAAATCAATTGGGCCACGTTTAGTAAAAAATTGCAATTGGCCATTAGTGTTTCTAAAGTTAATAGTTAGATTGGATTTGCAATTGGTTGATTTCGTTTGGGCCTAGTGTTTACTAGTAGCAGATTTAGTAAAAAAATTACAATTGTAATTTTTATTGTTTTAGTCAACAGTTTTGTTCTATGTTTTGTTTTGGTACCGGTCAACTCACGAGGCGCGGAGCTTAAGGGTTTATTTAGCTAGACCGAATTTGATTATTTGTTTTAGCTAAATAAATCGGGAGATTATCGTTTATTTGCGGCTCTTCAGTTCGGGTTCTATTTTCTAATCTATTTTCAATACTTAGAATAGTTTTATTTTATCGTTCCATAATATATTTGCGTATTTGATTTTTGTCATGCTTAGTGTAGATTTATTTTTATCGTCAAATGCTATGTTTGTTAAATTGAATTTCTTTATGAGTAGTGAGTAAATAACTTGTGTTTGCTAAGTGATTAGTGATTTGGAATTTAAGTGCGGTTTTAAAAAGGTTAAAAAAATTAATAGTCAATTTACATACCGTCATTTACTTTCAATGCAATTTAAATACTTGTCATTTATTTTAAAAAGCATTTTACTTTACTTGTCATTTAATTTCTTGAAACTTGTTTTCTAAGGATTTTAATTCATTAAACCTAAGCTCGCACTTAAGGAACATTTCACGTCACTTAGCAAGCATTTAAGTCATTTATTTTTTTTAGATCACTTTTAGTATAATCTTGTAAGTTTTAAATCTTAGAATTAATATTAGTTTAATTTTTAATATAAAAATAGTTTAAAACCAAAAGTTTAGCTTCTCTTTTATATGCTTTCCCTTTTAGTAGATTTAGAAACCAAATCAAAAATCTTTCAAACCATTCAAAACGCGCGATCACGGACTTAACCGATTTTCAATTCACACTTCGTCGAGGGAAAACAACCCGGGAGGTTTTTGAGACTACTTTGATTAAAAGTTTGTTTCTCGAACCCGACGGAAATACTATACTATACTATAATTGTTTCTCTCCTTATTATTACGTATTTATATATTATATATATTTATGTATCGATTTGGACGGAGCTATATCCATTCCATCCTTTGTTGATACATAATGCACTCCACATGCATCATATAGTCTCCATGTTATATCATGAATATGTTTCTGAGACTTCCATAACTCATCATCAGCATCAGGTTCAAACAGTCTCTTCAACTCTACCCAGATCTCTATTTCTTTATCTTCTGTTGGTTCTGTTGAGTTGAAACTTTCTTGAACCAGACTCTATAGTTTGACTAAATCATCCTTGTCAAAAGTCTTTAGCATATCTTCAAAAACGTGATATACCTCTGTATGATTACCAACCCAGATAATTTTCTAGTACATTCTTGAATCTTCAGTGTAAACCTCCCAGTCAATGATTGGATATTTGGTTTGCAGGGCTTCAATATTCATCCCTTCTTCTGGAACTATGATCATCAATTGCTGTAGCTCTTCTTGTGATAGCTCATCTGACTTTTGCTTCTTAGAACTTTGTTGACCAAGTTCTTCTTCTGCAGCTCTTTTAGTACTTCCAGTTGCTATCTTAGGAACTATTCTGTCAACATCACTCTTCATTAGAGTAAAAGTATTTACCCTTTTCATTGTTGCTTCAAACAAACTCTTGATCTCATCAAATTAATATCCACTTAACTATTGTAGTGTATAGCTTCCCATATGCTTGATATAGTTATACATATATGTTCTCTGTTGGGCCTGTATGGGTGGCTTGTTCCACCTTTCTTTTGCTCTTTGTTGGGCAAATTGTCTATTTCTTTGGTTGATAAGTTCTGCAAGCAGTCTTGCTTTTTCAGCTTCAGAGTATTTTTCTCTTTCTTCTGCTTGTAACCTCTGTGCTAACTCTTCATCATCTTCAATTCTAGCTCTAATGTCTTCCCATTCTACCTCAGAAAAAGAACTAGCAGTTTCATGTACTCTGGCAATCCTTTGCCTCTCTTCTTTATCAAACTCCTTTAGTAGTCTCACAGCTGTCTCTAGACCAACTCTTTCTTGTTCTTGTTGCCTTTTTGTATTGGTCATAGCCGATTCAGACTCTTCCATTATACCTTTAACTTTATCTTTTGTCTTTGTTGCACTCCTTCTGATGTACACTATATTTTCAGCAGCAATATCATCAACAGAATCACCAGCAGTTTTAACTTCAGGGATGACAGTACTAATTTCTGCACCAGCAGTAGTAATTGGTACATTAGCAGTGGTAAAATCTGTACTAGCAGTAGAAACACCCATCCGTACCAAGGTAATCCCCTCATCTTCATCAATTTGAGCAATTTTCCTCCTCTGTTTGGAAGGATCCTCTGGAGCTAAAATATCTGAATCTGAACCTTCTTCATCTAAGAGAACCAGTCTGAGTTTTCTTCTTGACTTGCTGAGCTTATCCTTTTTCTCCAACCACTTCACCTTCTTGATAAGCTTTGTAAAAGCAGCACCATAAACTTTCTTTGTCTGCGTCAAGTCTGTCTCCAAAGCTACAACTCTGTCTGACAATTTTGTAACCAAATCCATCAATTCATTGTGTTGCATTCTGCCCTTATCACTTCCAAGTGTGTTAACTCTTAGGAGAGGTGAATCATGGAGCATGGTAGGGGTCTTATCAATGCTACCACTGCCCTGTCCTGCTTTTAAGCTAGTGACAGTAATGGTAGCCCCTCCATATCTAACATCCACACCTGTGGAAGCAGCATCATCTGTTACATTGGTGTGAGGAGGAGAACTGGGCTGAGGAACCTCAGTTTCATTTCTGATAGAACTCCTAAGTGTTGGTGAAAGATGTGGTTGTGAGGTTGATGGAGCACATGTGGGTATATGATGGGACTCAACTGGGACTATTGATTCTTCACCTTGAAAAATTAGGCCCTAAACAAGCATTGTTAGAAACAATGGAAAGTCCACCCTAGTATAACCCTTAGAAGCCCTCCACATATTGCTAAAAAGTTTTTGTGTATGGGTAGGAGCAATATAAGTTCTTTTGTGAGGTAGAAGCAGTCTCTTGTGCTTGTTTAAAAAGATTTGTATAAATCTTGGATACATTAAAAATTTAGTCTTACTATCCAAGTTTTTCACCATTCCATCAAAAATCAGTTTAGAAAAATTAAACTTCCGATTAGTGGCCAAGCAAATAATAGCAGTTGCTATATTGCTATTAAATTGTTCCCAAACAGTTTTCTTAGAACTTAAACAATAAATGAGGGTATGGATCAAAAATCTCCATTGAGGGGAAAAGTGTCCCTTTTGAAAGGTCAATTTATCAGAATTTGACACATACACCATAAGAGCAAGTTGTTCAAAAATTTTAGTAGTAGGAAAATTACTAATACCATCAGAATCTTCTAACTTGAGATGCCTCCTAATAGATGCCTCAGTAACAATCTTAACTTTTCCATCTATTGTAGCAGTTATTTCTACTTCTCCATTATCAAGTGTGCTTGCAGTAGTAGTTTGCCAAAATTGTTGAATAAGAGAAACATAGATAGTGGTATTTTCAGTAAGAGCATACCGAATATGACTTGTATTGAGAAAATCCACTATTTGATGAAATCCTTCACCGCCCTCTATTTTCTTTAAGTAAGCGACCATGTTGTATGTGTCACAGAACTCCAAATTTGCCATTGTTGATTAAGAAAAGATCGATTGAGGTCTGGGTTAGGTTCGTTTATGAGAGTATGTGTGTTTGGCAAAGTCAATTGAGATTATATAGAGAGCACTTAAGGTTTTGATTGGACCGACTGAATAGAATTGGATGTTTATCGTGAATAAATCTTATAAGTTAAAGAAAGTTCATGAATTATCAAATTTAAGGAAACCTATAAGTGAAGTAGTTGGCGGAAATATCTCAACGGCTATATTTAATTAAGAAAAATCTGTTATTCATAAACAGTACTAACGGTAGTCTAGCAGTACTAAGTTTAGCCTAACAGTACTAAGTAAAGCACAATAGTACTAAGTAATGTCCAGCAGTACTAAGTAATGCCCAGCAGTACTATGTAATGCCCTAGCAGTACTAACTTTCGATTTACCAGATTTAACCTCAATTTCGTTCCAAAAAGCATTTCCATCATCAATTTTGATTCTCACAAGCTCTCTTTCTGTTTTTATTCTCACTTTATCTCTTAATTCCTTTTCTCACTGAATCACTATGTCTGTTTTTATTTCACACATCTCTCTTTTTGTTTTTGAACTTACTACATCTCTCATTTCTTTTTCTCACTTAAACACTCTGTTTGTTTTTATTTCACACATCTCTCTTTCTGTTTTTAAACTCACTACATCTCTCATTTCTTTTTCTCACTTAAACACTCTGTCTGTTTTTATTTCATACATCTCTCTTTCTATTTTTGAACTCACTACATCTCTCATTTCTTTTTCTCACTTAAACACTCTGTCTGTTTTTGTTTCACACAACTCTCTTTCTGTTTTTGAACTCACTATATCTCTCAATTCTTTTTCTCACCAATACACTCTGTCTGTTTTTGTTTCACACAAATCTCTTTCTATTTTATGCTCACCAATTTCTCTCATTTCTTTTAACTCACAATTCTCTCTGTCTAGTATTAATCATAACAGCAATACTAATTATACTTACTAGTAGTAAGTTAGGCCAACAACACTAACTTGAATTTCATCATCAGCTGCTGTTTCAAGCATCATTTGTGTATACTCCGCTGCATATTAACACAATTAACCTCCCCTCAATCAATACTTCAGAGGTTAAGCATTCTAATACATACAATCAGATATTGAAATCTGCCAACATCAAATGCTTTTGTGAGCAAATCTACAACATCCTGATCTGTGTGAATCTTGATCATCTGAATAAGCTTCTTCTCATTTGAATCTCTGTTGAAGTGATGTCTAATCTCAATGTGCTTAGTCTTTGAGTGAAACACTGGATTCTTAACTATGCAGATAGTGCTTTCATTGTCAATGAAAATCTTGGTATTCATGAAGTTGTAACCATAATCTAGCATTTGATTTTGAATCCAGAGTACTTGTCCACAACAACTAGCAGCATCTACATACTCTGCTTCAGTAGTAGAGTTGGCAACTATAGTTTGCTTCTTGCATTGCCATGAAATCAATCTACTTCTAAGAAATTGACAACCTCCTATTATGGATTTCTTGTCTAAACTTGCACCAGCATAGTCACTGTCAGTATAAGCTTCCAAGTCAAATGGTGAGTCCTTAGGATACTAAAGGCCCAATTTAGGTTGACCTTTCAAGTATCTAAAGATTCTTTTCACAGCATGAAGATGTGAAACTTTAGGTGTGACTTAAAATTTGCACAAGCACATATAGCAAACATTATATCAGGCCTTGAAGCTGTTAGGTACATTAATGATCCAAACATTGATCTATATAAGTAAATATCAACATCTTCAGCTTTTGCATCCTTGGGCAATGGCTTTGAAGTCTCTATAGGTTTACTTGATGTCTTCACAGTTGAAAAACCAAACTTCTTCAAGATTTCATCCACATAATTGTCTTGACTAATGAAAATCCCATCATCATTCTGGGTCACTTGTAGTCCTAAGAAGAATATGAGCTCTCCCATAGAACTCATCTGGAACTTCTTATGCATCATCTTTTCAAACTCAGTACACATCTCATTCCTTGTAGACCCAAAAATGATATCATCTACATATACTTGTACTATTATAATATCACCTTTGACTCTTTTAATGAACAAAGTCTTATCTATTTGGCCTCTCTGAAATCTATTGTCTAATAAATAGGTAGATAGAGTCCCATACCAAGCTCTAAGAGCTTGATGTAGACCATATAATGCCTTTTCTACCTTATAAACTCTGTCAGGGAATTCTAGATCTTCAAACCCTAAAGGTTGACATACATAAACTTCTTCTTCAATTTTGCCATAGAGAAATGCACTCTTCACATCCATTTGGTACACAACAAAGTCTTTGAATGAGGCATAGGGTAAAAACAACCTAATTGCTTCAATCCTAGAAACTAGAGCAAAAACCTCATCATAATCTATTCCTTCTTCCTGAGTGTAACCCTGTGCAACTAGCCTTGCCTTGTTTCTAATCACAATACCTCTCTCTTCTTTCTTGTTCCTGTAGACCCATTTTGTTCCAATGGCCCTCTTGCCATATGGTAAATCAATTAAAGTCCAAACCTTCTGTAATTTAAGCTGTAGAAGCTCATCCTGCATTGCTTCTATCTAGCTTGGATCTGTCAAAGCTTGAATCACCTTCTTGGGTTCTACTTGTGATAAAAAAAAACAAGCAAATAGACAAGTATGAAGGTCTTCATGAGTTTTCCCTTCATAAACAACACTAATAAACCCTTGTTCATTTGAAGACTTTGTCATTCTCCTTGTTTGTACACCAGACTGCACATCACCAGTCACATAATCAAGTGAATGATCTTTATGAATTCTTGTATTTGGAGTACTGGGAACTAGATATGTAGTAGTAATGTTGCTCATATCTAATTCTGTTTCATCACCAAAGAAATCAGCATGTGTAACTTCAAGTGGAGCAGTAGTAACTATTGGACTAACAATATTAATATTTAGACTACCAGTATTAACATTTGTACTGGCAATATTAATACATGGCCCAGCAATATTAACATCTTGAGTACTGTTTTTAGGCCTCTCTTGATCATCAATTCCACTTTCTTGACTTACACCTTCATCATCCTTCTTTCAAGCATCACTAGAAGGTTGTGGTTCATCATTGCTAGCATTCTTTGAAGAAGAATAAAATAGTGAACCATCTTTTCATAGTGGCATCAAAATGTAGTCTTGGCTAGATCCTGTCTCCTTGCTAGAATGACCTGTACCAACACTTTCTTATGTACTTACAGAATCATTAGAGTTTGTACCTGCAACAACTAGCACATAATTCATTGATTTTGTTAGAACATCAATATCAAACAGCCACTTTGGTCCATCACCTGCAATAATAGGCTTATCCTCCAAGAACCTAATATGCAAGTTTTTTTCTACTTTCCGAGTTCTAATGTTGTATACCCTAAAATCCTTACTATTTAATGAGTATCCAACAAAGAATCCTTCATCCGACTTTCCATCAAACTTGCCCAAATAATCTAAGGTATTAATAATGGTAACATGACACCCAAATGGTCTCATGAAGCTTAGTGTAACACCCCCAAAAATGGGTCGCAGCGAAATATGTTTCCGGGAGCGTTACTTCATAATACCATTGCACAAGTCATGAGAGAACGACCTCTAAGTGTCGTTTGAAAAGTATTCTTGAAAAGTTTGGACTCCAATGTTCCTCAAATAGGCCAAGCATCTATTTCACCTGAGAAAAACATGCTTAAAAGGGTCAACATAAAGTTGGTGAGTTCATAGGTTTTTGTAAGTATAATTGTAAATCCCAAAACTATATATATAGGTTTCCTTATATAAAATCCCAAAAAGTTTCAAGTATATATTGTAATGAACACGATATCCCAAAATGTTTCAAGTAGATGAACACAATATCCAAAAATGTTTCAAGTAGATATTATAATGAGCACAATATCCAAAAATGTTTCAAGTAGATATTATAATGAGCACAATATCCAAAAATGTTTCAAGTATATATTGTAATGAGCACAATATATCAAAATATTTCAAGTATATATTGTAATGAGCACAATATATCAAAATGTTTCAAGTATGTAAGAGAAATGATTACGATTACTCTAAGTTCATGGAACTGCGACGTAGACTTATAAGTATGCCACTTTATTCAAGGCACGGTAAAAATTCATTAGTATTCAGTGTTGGCCCTGTAGACACCAATCCAGTCGTAATCCGACATGATATAACGTTCGTTAGTTCGATCTCGAACTAGTGAGAGCTAATCACCCGAACGGGGGTTGTCAATCCCCAATAGATCTATTTTATAACATTCGCGCTCACCCTCCAAGTGATTTACAGTTCATGAAACCTAAGCTAATCCGTAATTATTCTTAAAAGTCAAGTATGTGTTTACGTCCAAAAAGTAAACCAAGTATTGTATCTCATCGCATGACAAGTAAAGAAGTGCATAATTCAATTTGTAATCAACCATGTAAATGCATTTGTAAACAAGCATGTTCTCACCCCAAAACTTATAAAACAAATCATGTAAAACGTGGGGCTATGAACTCACCTTGAGTTCTGATAATCCAAATATCGCAGATAAAGCGTCACGTAAAAGATCGAATGCAACCTAAATTATCATAGGTCGTATAAGTACCGAGTACTTTAATTGATAACATTGAATGTAATCCTATAGATTATATCGTACTATCGTTCGGGCTATCATAATTAAAGAGGTCATGACATGACGTTCGAGGAGTTAGGACACTTTAAATCGTAAATCCAACAACTCGTCGATACGCCATCCGAAGAGGCCTCATTATGAAACTCCCTAGTAATATAGTACTTTGATAACCACATAATATTCTATATAGCTCAATCACCAACTAATGGTTTTGGTAAAATTGTGTTTAAGAAGTTAAAACGTTTATAATTACCGTTTTAGCAAAACTGGCGTAACTTTCGCGTTTTAAACCCGATTCTCGCGTTTCTTATGCCCATCTTTTCGTATCAAGACGAGTTGATTTGAGCTTAAAAACACAAAAAACGTAAACGGGAATGAATCCCGTTCTTTAAAAATGAAATTTTGCAAATTAAACCCTACGGAAGCAAAACTATTTTTCCTATGAACTATATGATAAAAGAAAATTTTCTATAAAAGAATTATATTTTTTTGACTTTTTTATAATTTTTTATGAAATAAAAACGATTTTAAAGAAAATTAAATATAAAAATACTAAACGTTTTATAAGAATTCTAAAAAAATATGAAAAATAGCTTGAACAATAAGGAATCTAAGAAAAATAAGATTGGAAACACAGCTTATCGAATAAGCTGTGTAATAAGCAAAAACAACTTATTATACCTAAAGAGCTAAAATGCATATAAGGAATAGATTTTGCAAAGGAATAATTGTAGCACAATGGTTGGGAGTGTAGGGGATAAAACGCTTGGTGAGGGTGGTAGAGGTCCCAGGTTCGAGCCTTGCTCACCCGGGGCTTCCCACTATCCCAAGTGTTTTTATTTTCGCCATTTTTTATAACTTTTTAGAAGACTTGAAAGTAAGCACTTTTTACAAAGCAGCCCGTTTTATAAACCTCAAATAAGCACATAAATAAGCTAAGTAAGACAAAAATAAGCTAAAATACTCTATGTTCTAAAAAACTAATTGTTTGGTTTTTTTTAAGGTGAATAAACAAATAAAAATGATAAATAAGCTAAAACAGTCAATAAGCTATGTCTAAAAAGCGCATAAGAACAAAAATAAGCACAAATGATAAGCTAGATAGACAGAAAAGCTAAAAAGGCTTACATTCACTTGAAATTTACACTAGAAAGCAAATAAGCTCAAATAAGCAAATGGCAAAACCAAATAAGCTAAAATAGGCTGATATTAACCTAATAAACTAAGCTAAACCTAAATAAGTAATAACAATAAGAAGATAAGCTAAAATAAAGAAATAAGCACTTATGGTGTAACTGTTTACCCAAACAGCCCAATAAGACACCTTTGAGCTTATTTTTCAATAAGCTAAAGGACTCTAAAGACAAATAGGCTTATACTTACCTCTACCTTGACCTATAAACTACAAATAAGCACTTTTGAAAAGAACTTTGAAAGGAAAGTGCTTAATAAAAAAGTTACTAGAAAACTATTGAATCACTCAGAAGGTACTGAGTTTGTTTGATTTTGAAAAGACAAAAAACACTTTTGCAGCTTAAAAACAGATGAGCAAATGAGCTTATTTTTAGAAAACAAGTTGAAACTAATAGACTATGACCTATGAACTACTAGTAACTAAAAATTAAGATCTAAAAACTAATTTAACTCTCTGAAAATAGATGATGAAAAAGTCTTTGCAAAAATTCCTACTGATGCAGTTTGCACAAAGATGAATCAAACCTTATGTTCACAAAGTGCAGGCCATCTCTACTAGATCCTACACTCTAAAAATACCACATAGAATGCAAAATGAGAAACCAATTCAGCTATAATCAACTAAAGCTTATTATGTCAATTTAACTGAGCTTTCAATAGCTATCTACTAGGCTTAATTGAAATACTAGTTATTAACCTTAAATCCTTTAACCTTAAACCTTAAAATGATGGATTGAGTTGAAATAAAGGACCAAAGGAGTCTTGGCAGTACTAACTCTAGTTAGTACTGCCTTGACCCAAACACCCCTTTATTTTACTAAAATCCATTTCAGCTTATAGAAGATGAGATTTAAGACTAATAAATCAATAACCAGATATTAATAAGCTATAAACAGACCTCTTAAGCAGGTATAAGCAAACAATAAGCCAGGATATTAAGCTATTT
This sequence comes from Tanacetum coccineum, assembly GCA_026074375.1. NCBI lineage: Eukaryota > Viridiplantae > Streptophyta > Magnoliopsida > Asterales > Asteraceae > Tanacetum > Tanacetum coccineum. The sequence goes on along the minus strand of BQNB010002564.1, from coordinate 47,690 downwards.
AAACTATGCTACTTATTTTTGGTTTTTTGACAGATTTTATGACAGATTAAGTAAACTAAGTATTTTAAACTACAAATCAAACACAATAAGCACAATTCAACTATAATAAGCACAAATAAACTACCTAAACATCAATAAGCAAAAATTAAGCAATATTAAGCTAATTAACAGATTTTAAGCTAAGTATTAAAGACAGAAAAGGTAAATTAAAAACTTACATAAGCCTTTGCACAAACAAGGCTAGCAAATGCTCTAAGAGCTATCAACAAGCTCCAGCTTATCAAGTGATAAGCTGGTGGGGTCCTGGAAGCCCATCCAAGTTTGGCTTCCCTTCCATTTTTAAGCTGTGGTACTTTTTGAGGGAGGATTTATGTCTTATTAAGCTTAGTTAAGCTTTTAAGAGCTTAACTAAGTGAATTGTAGCTTATTAGTAAAATGACAGTTGATTAAGCTTATTTAAACAGTATAGAGAGCATGATTAAACTAGATTACTTAATAATGATAACATGAATTGAACGTTAAACTTTAATGAAAACAAACTCTTTATTTATTAATAAAACTGATTACAAAGCTGAGACAAAGAAAATTACATTGATTTTAAAACAATAAGCTGAAAAATTACATAATAAGCTAAAACTACAAGCTACTATTTAAAACTACTCCTAGATAAGCTAGATAATTTATGAGTGAGGATGCCCTAGTATTTATAACAGGATAAGAAGCTTCCAGGCCTCCAAGTTTGTTACACGCTCCTTTTGATCCACACCCTTTAATCTTTGCCAATCATTGGATCCATCTTATGACCGTTGTATTGATATTTGTCACATGGATTGCCAACGTGGCATTCCGTGTGTCAGACCCCTTTGTGCTTCTTTTGTACTAGATTTAGTGCAAAATTTCAATCATTGGGTGTGTTTCTTTAATTGCTCGCGTATACTTCCTTGTGTGCTTAGACCAATAAGAGCTCTCAATGACGTATAACTCTGCCACATCATACCTTGTCACTTGAATTGTTAAGCCACGTCCTCGATTTGGATTTACCCCATGATTTTGACGGGTAATTGATTAAAGAAGATGATGAACAGTAACTCGCGCCCTTTTTAATTGTTTATATCTTTGTTTGACCTAGGTGTTTAACTTGGGTTTTTATAAAAAGAAATGGGCCAGGTGCATTTGGGCTTGGTTATAAATGGGTAAATGGGTTTTGCTTATTATAAGGAGATAACAACCGTTATCTCTTATAATATAAAGAGATAATGATGTTAGGGCTTTAAGGGTTATTTTTGAATTAAGGGTTAACTATGAGGTACTGTTTTGGGTATTTTGGGGTTTTGACTTCACATGTTTGACCAGGGTTGACCAAGAGTTGACTTTATTGACCTTTTGCTAGAAAACTTCTGGCTCTTTTGCACTCTTTCCGTTCTCGTGTCTATGTTTGTCCAGTTTTGACCGCTTTCTTGTGTTATTTGCATTATCCGTATCTACACATTAACAAACAACAAAATACACCAATACAAGCATATTTTTGCATATTTTAATCATTTAAGGGCCATTTTTGATATAGAAAGGATATGTGATTTCTCACATATCAAAATTCCTCAAACTAAGTGAATGTGTGTCCTCACGCAATATTATATGCTCTAAAACCAAATACCTTAAAAACTTCCCCAAACTAAATCTTTGAAAAGTAGCAAAGACTTATGTGAGGAGAGTTTAAGAAATCACAAGCTTTAAAACACCCCATTTTCCTATTTTCAAAACTTTTTCATTTTTTTTATTACCTAGAATATTTCGACTTTCGTTATTTCCATAACTGTTAAGGATCATATAACAAGATGCATTTCGATCCATTATTATATCTTAGGTGAATGTGCTATTTTGAATTTCAACCATGGATCAACGTTTTGCAAAATACTATGCTTCACGTTCCACCCGAGAATAATGAGTTTGAAGGCGAGATCATCCCATGTAGCGACTTTCGTCTCGGCACATCCCAACCTTGCGGCTAAGTGACCAGGCTTTTGACACCCCACAGAGACTAGTATCGGGACTCACGGACCTTAGGTTTAAAAAACTCTCAGGTTTCCCGAATATACATAGCTTTAAAATAGAATAGTCAAATATTTGTTATGTCTTAAAATCTTTACTTTTCATGGATGAACTATTTAAGCTTCGGCTATTGTAACAAACAAGTCTATTTAATCCAATGTATCAATTTTAAACGACTCATATAGAGGTCGTTCTCATATCTCGTGCTGTTGATCTATGAAGTAACACTCGCCAACCCATATTCCGCTGCGACCCATTTTGGGGGTGTTACATGCTGGCTTTTAATTACTTGCACTATATCGGCAGCTAATTATTCCTCTTCAGTCAAGACTTGGATGCCTCTAGGCTTCTGAGAGTGATCTAGTGATTTCTTCTTTGATACCATTGAAGTATCTCTGAAGACAATACCAGATGTTCCTCTTTTACCAGTTGGCTTGTTAACAGGTTCACCAGAAGGTTTATCAGATTCTGTTACAAGACGTTAATGAGTTGCATGAACATGCCTTACTACTTCCTCTTCTTCAGCTTCAGTCTAGCTCATAGATTTTCCTAACTCAAGAGCAACATCTTGTTTAGGAATGATGTTATCATCAGCAGAGATAAAGCTTTTCTTCTTTGGAGTAACTGCTGCTTTCTTTCCTTGTGACCCTTTACCTATGGTTTTCTTAGGAGGTATTAAACTAGTGGACAGGGCAAGAAAGGGCTGATAGGTTTTTGATTGCTTGATCTCCTCAGTCAACATTATGTCAGGAATAACTCGACCATTCTCTTAAAAGTCTTCACATGTTCTAACAAACTTCAATCTATTCAAGACACCATCATCCTTTATTGTGTTGATGTATAAGTGCTTTAGCTTAGCAAGGGATTTGTATTGAGAGAGGAAGTGGTTGATGATGAGTTTGGTGAATAACGAGTAAGGCATAATTTCACACCTTATGAGCTTTGACTTCCTGAAGTCATTTGGTACTAGAAGTCTTCCCAAATCAACTCAACAAAGTCAACGTTCTTCTAGTAGAACATACCCCATGATGACATCAAATAACGTCACTTTATTATATCATTTATCCCATCTATTTTGCCCACTTTTATATAATTATTGCATTATTTGGTACTTAATTGCTTTAAAGTTGATAAATGCAGTAATTCAGGAGTGTTTTGTGAAGATATGCTAAAAGGCGCATAAATTGGAGCTAAAACGAAGACATTTGAAGATTTCTGAAAATTCACCAATACGCCGTATCCAACTAAAGAGATACGGCGTATCTGCGCCAAGACTTCACAAGAAAACGCGTTTGACTAATTCCCAATATGGCGTATCCATGCTATCTATATACGCCGTATCCATGAAGATAACTATTCGAAGATACAGTAAATCAAGTAAATTGGGAATGATATTAAAGATTTATTACGAACGTAGCGCGCACTCTAAGGAATCCAGCCCAATACGCCGTATCAACCTATCTGGATACGGCGTATCGAGTATTTTTCAGCAACTATAAATAGAAGACTCAAAAATGAGTTTTAAGTGTGCAATATCATATTCTTTATACCATACTCATCAGAGACGAATTTTAGAAGAGAAGATCAGCCATAAAGGTCAAGCATTGATCACGACTCCATAGAAGACATCATGTAATTTTTACTCTCTTAATCGTTCGATTTTAATTGTTTGATTACGCTTGTATAATTACAATGGTTGTGGGCTAATACCCTCGTTATTAACCCATCTTAATGAAGAGGGTTTAATGTTGGTTTGGTTTAAAATCGATTTCTTAATTTATCGTTGATTGTTTAGTTATGTTTATCACCTCATACTTGTTTATGTGTTTGAATATGCGACCTATCATTTAACTGGGTCTAGTGTTACGGACCAAGTAATCTAGATACCGGGATATCTCTCTATATCGTGTCCTTAATTAGACCGGTAGGTGACCCGTTTATGTTTCAGCAATCATGCTCTTAATTAACTAATAAAGATTGGAATAGTGGACTACCAGTATATAAAACACCTTCAAACAATAAGTGGGTAAAGTCCTGTTGGGCTAGAGTTTTAACAGGATCACCACTGCTTTAATTCTCTAAGATAGATTATAATTAAACTAAAGGATGCTTTATGCGGATGCATTAATTGTGACAGGATTAATTGTGTCTAGGTCTTAGGATGATGTCTCGCCTAAGTCTTAAGAATGATATGCCACTTCGAGATAAGTAAATCATTGCACTAAAACAAACAAACCAACATTGAACCGGATTTAATATGGCTAATACAGTTTTCTATCATTTGGCTTGTATCGCTTTTCTATCTTTTAATCTTCATCTTTTGTGTTTATTGTGTATTGAATTTGTATTTGTTTCCACCAAACCTGTGCCAGTCTCTCAGGCTGAATCCCTTATTTCATTAGACAACGTACATAGCATAGGTTTAACCAGTAAATAGACTAATTAAAATACTGATAGAATATAGGATTAAATTTCCACTCTTAGTGTTCGACACCCTACTTACCATGAACTCCATCTTGACCGGGTACACTGCTCGTTAAAGTGTTGTTTTAGGTTTGTCGGCTAAATATAAATGTAAAACTTGATAATCAAATAATTGACCCTACACGACAGCACATCAGGTTTTTAGTGCCGTTGCCGGGGAGTGAAGTTGTTTAATTCTTATTTGTTGGTATTTTAGTTTAGATTTAGTTTAGATTGAATTGCATAATTGTGTGTTTGTTTGTGTGTTTAATTTCCTGCATTGTATATTTTGCATATTGTGTGTTTATGTGCATAGTTACGGTTCGCTATAACTTTCTGAATCGAATACTCAATACGGCGTATTCAATTTATTAGATACGGCGTATAATTTTTTTTCAAACCAATACAGCGTATTCGACTCTATCATCAATACGGCGTATTCAGTTTACTGAATACGACGTATTAAGCTATTTGACAGTTTTCTTTTCTAGCAAATTTATTACAGGTTAAAATGGACGACCCCAACATTACTATGGAGGAGTATATCAGGCTTGAGAAAGAAAAAGCTCGTAGAAGTGGGAATGTGTTTAATTGGGAAACTGCTAAGTATGGTAAGATCTGGTATGATGAAGATGTTCACGATCTCAGATCCGTTAAAACTGAATTCCCAGCTATAGTCTTCAATAATAATGTGACATCAAATAAAACACTCTCTTGTGAACCCACGATAAGTTCTCTTAACAATGAAATTGACTTTAGAATATCATGTGACGAATTCAACGATGAAGATTACACGGTAGTTTTTGACAAAAACTCGTTTTCTTATAAAATATTTTCTACCAATGATTTGAAAACGGATTCGGAAAACGATAATGAAAAAGTCAATAAGCCTTTATTTCCGCCACCCGAGCCTACGGTCAGTTGTTTTGATGATTTAAACTTCTTTAAAGATTTTGAGAATGAATTTCCAGCCATTGTTTACAATGATGCTCTAACGTCTAAATCAGATTTCTTAACTGAACCTACTGTAAGTCCTCAACATATCGATGAATTTAATTTAAAAGATGAAACATCATTGTCCGAATGTGATGAAGAGGAACAAAACATTTTATACTTTAATGATCTATTTTCTTTTAACGTAATTTATCCCGATGATTCAAAATCGGATGAGGACAATGATGATGATAAAATCGATATTGAACACTCTTCGGGGGATTTATCTGTCAAACCATTACCTAATGTAATAAATGTCGATGATGGTGCCTATGCACATGGGTCAAATAAGCTTTTGGAAACAAGTCATGATACATCTAATAAATTTTTCAAAACTGAAACTTTTATCAAGGAATTAAATTTTAATATCATGACTTGGAATCATCTTAACAAAGGGATGTCATTCATTTTCCTAATTAAGAATTTGTATGTGCCATTTGGCATCCCGTTCAACCTCAAATTGTTTTATAAGGATGAGATTAAATTGGGGCAAGTCTAACTTAAATACTTTTCTGTAAACAAAAGTGCTTCCCGGGAGACAACCCGGTCATTTTAATTGTTTGTCGCATTAATTGTTTGAATTTTAATTTTCTGCACGGGTCTGTCTTCTCAGACATTACATACGGCGTATCGAACGCCATTGGATACGGCGTATGCATGTCTAGACGTTATCAGTTTTTAAAATTTAATATATAATTTCCAGTAATTTAATTGTTTTTACAGGAACAATACAGCGTATCCTACGGTTTGGGATACGGCGTATTGACCCCTGTACAGTTGTGTGTTGAATTGTTTTCTTGTACCATTGTAGCGAGATATAATGCACTTGTCTTCTAACTTTTTACAGGACCTTGCTGAAACTATGATATGGTATATGCTGAAAAAGACTTGTGTTAAACTTATCCGGGCATTCTGAAGCCCTAGTCAACACACTTTTTGCTCAAGAACTCATCATGGAAGAATTATCAGAGCAATCACATGTATCTATTCCATCGTTATGGATGTGTATGTGTGATTTTGTCCGCCTTGTTGAAAGGATTAGCAGATTGCATACCCTATATTATTCTTCATCCTAAACTTTGGTTTTATTCGAATGGGGATCTAAGCAATCATATAATTCTATTCCATCGTTATGGATGTGTATATATGATTTGTCGGCCTTGTCGGTATACTACTATTGGTAATGATTACTAGTCTTATTCTTTGTAACACCCCCAAAATGGGTCGCAGCAGATGTATGTCCGGGAGCTTTACTTCATAATACAATAGCACAATATACAAGAGAACGACCTCTAAATAAGTAGTTTGAAAAGTAATCTTGTTAATTTAATTTAAAATTAAACTTGATATATCATTTGTCCTAAAGTTTGCATCAAAATGTAAAACTGAAATAATTCAACGACATTTAATAGTTTAAATGTAAGAAGAAATCCATGAATGCAATCTTGTAAAGTTTGGACTCCAATGCACACTAGATAAGCCAAGCATCTAATTCACCTGAGAAATACATGCTTAAAAGTGTCAACATAAAGTTGATAAGTTTATAGATTTATGTAAATGTAAATGTAGGACTAAAAGAGTATATTGTTTACTGCTTTAACCACAGTATCATATAAGAGTGTTTAATGAATAGTGACGTTCAGTAAAAGTAGTGCGGATCACAAGATTTCAAAGTGTAAGACATTGTAACACATACAATATCACAAAATGTAATTACGACTGCCCTAAGCTCATGAAGCTGATACGCTAACAAAAATAATAGACATGTGCTCATACCAGATGCCCTACCTGGAACATCCGAGCAGTGACTTAATGGACATGTGCTCATACCAGATGACCTACCTGGAACACCCGAGCAGTAACTTAATGGACATGTACTCATACAGGGTGCCCTACCTGGAACTCCTGAGCAGTGACAAGTTTGTAAATGAGTAAGTAAACAAGTTGTAAATGAACATGTAAACGAGTTTGAAATCAATCATGTAATGAGCTTGTAAGTAAGTTATGAAAACCACTATGTAAACAATTTTGTAAATGCGCATGTATCCTCCCCCAAAAGAGTTATAAAGAAATAAAATAGGGGCTATGAAACTCACCTTATGTGAATGTATTGATTATAGCAAAATCAATAAAGTGAAACGTCACGAATGATCCGGAATGCAACCTAATTATTTATAGGTCATACAAGTGTAATGTATTTAAAATAAATACAACAATGTACATTATCAAGTTATATCACCACCTAATAGTTTTTGTTTAGTTATTAAGTGTTGAAACAATGTTTAAATTACGTTTGATATTTAATGTCCATGTATATGTACTTTGTAAAATATCACCTTTGTCTGATAAATAATTATTGTCGATATCGTTTGATTTAGTATTTTTATTATTTATAAAGTGTCATAATATATAGTTCAAGTGTTTTATAAAATAATATTTATAAGGTTTTAAACCGCCTATAAATATCATACAAATAATGCTAAAATATTTTCTAAGGTTCTTATAGCCCAAACGAACCACTATTCATGTCAGGAAAATAGTGCAGAAATGAATGCAAATTTGATATTGAGTTACGTTGTTATATACCCGTTATTTGTAAAACAATATTATTGCCATTTGCTTATGAATCCAAAGCCTTGGGATATATTTGATACGTTATAGCCCCAACGGGTGCCTTTGCCAAAACACCCCAGGTTATAAATCTAAATATGTGCAATTTGGTTACCGATAGTCAACTAGGTACACCAAGGATGTCCAACCCAAATAGATCTATTCACAACATTCGCGCTCACTCCGTAGAGTAATTAACGGTTCATGATATTGGGGACTTAAAGGCAAAATAGTTACTTAGGCAATAATAAATGAGGACAACATACAAAAAATAATTGCATTCATGGAACAAGCATGTATCCCCCTCGCGGATTTATAAAACATTTGAAAGATTGAAATGCGAGGCTATGAACTCACCTTAACAGCATAGGGAAATTTGATTGATAGCAAAGGTATATGAAATGAAAGTAACGGCTTCGTCACACGCAACCTGGGGTAATATGTCAAGTCTTAGTTTGATTGTTATGTTTCAAAACTTTATAAAGTATAATGTATATCTTTGATTGAATTATTATGGAGTATTGTATCACCGTTCGGGCCATCATAATTCAGAGGTCATTCAGTAAACGTTTGAGGAGCTAGGGCACTTTAAATCGTAAACCCAACAACTCAGTCAGAACGTAATACCAAGATGAAACCCCTTAATATGAAGCTCCCTAGTATTGTGATACGATATAGATTCGGGACAGGATTTTTAAAAAGCACATCGATGATGAATTTTATAATAGTTATAACATAATCGGTTTTAAGCGTTTTGCTCAATAACTGGAAATGATAAGCACGTCAAGCGTTAATTAAAGTTATGTCTTATAAGGTTTTGAACACATTTCTACACTTTTTCAAAATGTTACATTTTAGACCCTTAAGAATGAAAAATGGCAAAATATACCCTTGGAGTTTTCACTTTTACAAGTTTGGTCCTTCTAGTTTAAAAGATGTACAAAGTAAACCTTGTATTTTGGAAAGTGACATAATAAACCCCTATAGTTATAACTTTGATAAAATGACATTTTCAGTCCCTTTAGTTATAAGTTTCAGAAAGTTACGATATATACCCTTTTGCATGAAAAATGTATCGTTTTTAGTCCAAAATCCATAATAATGATATTTTTCAATATGAAAAGTAATTTACAGGTTATAGCTTATTAATATAAGCTAAAATATGAAGGTTTAACGTAACAAAAGTTCAAAATAACGATTCGTTAAGCTAGAAATCAAAACGGGTTGAATTAGGGTTTTAAAATGAAAACGCGCGGGTTTTAAGCTCAAATTCATTTAAGACTTAATAAAGTACTTATAATATTGTTAGATAAGCTTATTAGGATAGATTATAACATTAGTTTACAAGTTTAGCTTATAGATTAAGCAAAAACATGAAATTAGGGTTTCATGAGCTCGGTTTGTATCAAAAAGGTAAAACACATGGGTTTTTGAGTTCAAAGCTTTTAACAATGGTTTAAGCATGATAATATGAACATTATAAGAGTATGGAAATAGAAATCGAGCTTATAGAACCTGAATTAAGCTTATGGATTCGAAAATGGGTCAAAATGGGTGATTTAGCACTCGTACGCCTAAAAAACACTTCGGGGCTTCGTTTTTCTTGCTTCTTGGCTTCTATTCTAAGCTTAAGGGACTTATTTTGATCTTCTATTTATGCTATGGAAGTGTTAGAATTCCATTTTAGGGTAAGAGAGGAGTTGTGAGGGGTGAATAGAAATGAATGATGTCTTGGCCTATTTATACTACTCGAACACACTTAGGAACCAAGAAAACTTGGAGTAGGGATCAAGGGGCTATAGGAGAGTGACTCATGAAGGCTATGGATGAGTAGGATAAGCTAGCTAAGCAAGGTGGAAGGATTTTAGGGTGTTTGGGTGTTCGGCTAGAAATGGAGCAACAAGGAGGTGATGTAGCTCCTTGGTGACAAAGTATCTCAATTGAGGTACTTGTAAGCAGCTAGGGGCTGAAGTAGGTGAGTTATGGAGGTGTGTAGGTGCTTGGTTGGTTTTCAAATGGGTCAATTTGGAGGGAAAATGGTTATCAGGTCCTTTAGGGCTCATTTAGGGTTTTTTAAGGTTTTTCTTCGAGCTAGGGTTAAGGTTTAAGGTAGATTAAGGTTTAGGATTAGTGTTAGGATTATAGTTTAGTGTTTAGAATTAGTGGTTAAGGCTTGGTTTTACGTTTTAGGGCTTAATTTTAGGTTTAAAGTCAAATTAAGGTTTCGGGTTTCGTTTTAGGTTTTAAGGTTTTTAAAATATGTATGAGAGCTTAGGAGTAGAGTAATTAGGGTTGTTGTATATTGAGTGTAGTAGCTTGTACAAAAGTGGTGGTAAAGAAACTAGAATGAAAACAATGGTAAAATAGCTATTTTGAATGTTATGCTTAATGACTTGTACATTGTATCTTAAAAGGCTTGTACTTTATTTTGGAGGGAATTTATATTTCAAATGAGATGTTATATTACTTGTACACATGCTTTGAATACTTGTACATTGGTTTTATATGTATACATTACATATAGTTAGGGTTTAGAGGTAAACATTTAATGTTTAAAGCCTGTTTTGATATAACGTTGTAAATGGTACGTTAAATGGATAATTACTTGGTAATACTGATGTTAAGATATAGACTTGACATATTAGGATGTTTATAGATATAGATGGCATAAGTAGGTTGTGTGAACTTGTTTAGTTTGCTATGCAAACAATGTTATATAATACAATGTAATAAAGCGAAAAATTTCTCCGTACCAATATGATCATAATAAAATAGGTTGGTTTTATTTTGATGAAAAATTCGGGTTGTTATATTCCCCCATCCTTACGGAAATCTCATCCCGAGATTTAGCTGAATGCCGGAGTGATGTCAAGAAATGATTATGAATTGTAAGAGAGTTGCAAATCAGGTTGGATATAAATTTGGAAACGAATAGATGATGACTAGAGACTTAACCGTATGAAGGTAATAATGATAATGAAGAAAAGGAATTATTTGTACAAACGGATTTGAAAGAAACTTGTTTGTACGAATGTCATACTTAAGACTACTCATTTATAATTTGTCATTTACAAACAGAGGCGTTTCAATCCTTGTAACTGAGAAATTATAAATTTATAGTTTGGTGGTTTATAATTTCCTTATTCAAATGAAGAAGCGTCCTAATTCATTTCAATAAGACGATTACAAATCATCTTATTTAAGCATAAAACATGATATCAAAACGGTGTTTGGTAGAAGATTTTTCAAAATTATGAGAAGAATAATGGTTTACACACCTGATTCATGAGATCCATGAATACGGTAGGTGTGTTAATTAAACCAAATTACTTGAATTTTATAGTGTCCGTATCTTTTTCTGAAAGCAGTCTTAGGAATATCTTCATCCCTTACTCTCAATTTATGATAGCCAGATCTTAAGTCGATTCTCGAGTAAACACTTGAACCTTGAAGTTGATCGAATAAGTCATCGATTCTAGGTAATGGGTAACGATTCTTTACGGTAAGTTTATTCAACTCTCGGTAATCGATACACATTATAAAAGATATGAAGAAAGACGGATCTCCTGGATATATACCTTTCGGTTTTTATATAGGATATAAAATTTAGTCGGGTTTTGCTTTGGTCATCTCGAATGATCAAAGTTTCACCGTCGATAGGAATGTGGATGAATTTCTTATCAAAGAGAATGTTGGCATGATACTTGGATAACCAATCCATACTGATGTGATGCTGAAATAAGATTAATTTTATAAGGTTGGTTTTACAAAATCAGGGGGCAACCTTGGATAACGGTACTAAGAAATAGTGAGGTATAAAACAGAATTGTATTATATCATGAACAGCTTGCCTTTATACTTTACATAGTCAAGATTTGACAAGTGTTTTTATTTATACCACACATCTTGTGGTTAGGTTCTAACAAAACTATAACTAGGATCTAATCTAGTAATTCGAGGGTCCTTTGTTTCTACAGTTCCTGGTCTGATGACCTACCTTGTTGCAAGTTCGACATCTGATAGTGCAAGGTCCTATGTGATGTAGGGTGCATCTTGTACACAAGGGACGGTTTCCAGTATACCCATTGTTGGCAGTATAAGCCCTGAAGGTTTCTTGTCTCTTATTCTGCTGTAGGTGGTAATTATTGTTACGGTTGTTGTTACGGTAGTTGTTGTTGTTGCGATTGTTTGAGTGGTTATTTTTGTTGCGGTCATTGGGGTAGTTGTTGTTGTCGGTGGTGTGTCTTTCATCATCAAAGTTTCGTTTATGGTTATTGGTTTCTTGTACAAATTGTGTTTCATTACTTGCTTTATTAACTTCTGGGTCATGATAATGGCCTCTTCTATTTTCTTAATCTTAGTTTAGGGACAATACTTCTTTATCAAGAGTCTTTTAAATTCAGACCAGGTGATCTTATAGGCTTCTTCTATTCCAATAGACTGGGTAAATAAATTCCACCAGAATAAAGCTTCCTTAGTGAGTGTATTAACAGCGAATTTCACTTTGTTTTTCTTGGCACATTTGCTACGAGAGAATATCGATTCAATCTGTTCAAACCAGCGAATGAGATCAACACCTCCTTCTGTACCATTAAAGTAGAAAGGTTGGCAACTCATAAATTTCTTGTAAGTGCATTTCCTTGCTACATGAGTTTTTCTTAGTCCAGAGTTGGGATTGTTAGTATTTGCCATTGTTGCAGCTTGTGCTTCCAGAGCTGTGGCAACACTGTCAGCAACTAGTTTCCTGATGGCAGCCTGAGTCATGGCTGGTGCTTCAGATGTTGATGTCCTTTTGGGAGGCATCTATCAACATAAGATAGCATCGAATAAGAATGATATCACAAGTTATTGTCAAAATTTTCATACATAGTGGTATTGAAATTATTTGACATATTGTAGAGATTCTTATTTTGATACAAGTTCTAACAAAGTAATACACATCCTTTCGTATTACATTGCAGGATATAACGGAAAATTTTAGAATTTAAGATTTTCAGAGATGAAATATTCAAACAAGCATTTGACTTATTAGATTCCTCGGGGACTGGTTCATTTCCCAGTGGTCGTGGTATGATCCATAATGAGTTATCTAACTTTGCAAAGATAGACTCATCGAAGAGATAATCTGGTGGTGGCGTAGTTGATGATGTTGTTCTTGATGATGAAAATAACGAGAATTAACATATAAGATGTTTGAAATGGAATTATAATGATGAAGACGGAAATAACGAGAAATGACATATCTGATGGAATTACAATGATGAAGATGGAAATAACAAGAAATTTATAACTTTATTTATAGATAACTTATCTTACATATCTCAAAATATGACAGGTGTTGATACTTATGCTACGTGTCCTTAGATAAAAAGTGGTAAGGATAAGGTTTCGATCTAGTAGTCTTGGAGTTTACGAAGCGTATCCCATAAGATTCTTCATATGGCGGTCTTGGATATCCTTAAGGGTCATTTCTAAATCAGAAATCCAAAAGTGAGCAAAAGCAATCTTATCTCTTTGTCCCATATGCTTCTTCTGTAGTTCACGTATTTGTGTACGGGCTTCCTTAAGTTTGGTTTTTACTTCATCAAAATCCCTTGGTATGATTATCCAATTATTCACCAGTCTTTCTTCTAATTTCTCAATATAGTGAAAAGAGAGTTCTTCCAAGTAGTCCACAATACTTTCAACTTGTTCCTCATGGTGTTTTACATGCATCTTGATAGAACTTTTTCCTAATTCATATATCTGAGGTGGGGTAGGAGTATATGTTGGGAAAGATGGTGGTACTAAGATACAGTCTTGCTTCCGAGATGAATTAGATAACGTATTTGAGGAAGAAGATGGAGGATGGATTTGCTTCTTAGGTGGTAATAATTCTTCAGGAACAGATAAATATCGGGGATCAAACAGTAGTGATGGTGATAATACCGGAGATGAAGTCAAAATTGCTGGTGGAGAAATAGGATGTGGTGGTGGAATAGGTGATTTCTTAGCATAAAATGCTTGTGTATCCTTTAAATATGGATTGTTGTAGAAAGATGAGAATACAGGTGGGATTTCATCATTCTTAGAATTTTCCAAAAAGTCAGAGAAGATGTTTCCCGGTGAAGCTGGGAAGTAATCCGGTAAAGTTGAAGTATAGTCAAGAATATTTGCAGAGGAAAAGGTGCATTCCTCATTAACATCAGATGGGGTAGGATGGGTGGGAGAAGACATGACTGTATAGCAACCCAGTAAAATAGTATAAGTTATATAATAGTTAATAGTTATGTATCTTTACATACTATTCCGGAAATGTAATGGCACGGAGGACTTTGATGGCTAGCAAAAGAAAAGTAGTTATAGTTAAGGTTTTAACCTTGTTCTCTATAACCATGGCTCTGATACCAATCTGTAACACCCCCAGTTTTACATATAGCAGCGGAAGCTAATCTGGGGTATTACTTCATAGTACAACAGTCATAATCATAGAAAACGACTCAAAAGAGACGTTTTGGAAAATTTAGTTATCATTCATTTATTCATCAGAGTTTTACAAAAGGAGGTCCCAAAATCTAGTAACAAAAGTTTGAATGATAACAGTTTAGCCATCTTCAAGTCCGTGCCACTCCGTGCCGTAAGTTGCTCAATTACCTGAGATAAACATGCTAAAAAGTCAACACAAAGGTTGAGTGAAATTCATAGGTTTAGGTAAAGTAATTTGAATGCAATTCAATAGTGGGTTACGTTGTTATACACCCGTTATTTGTAAAATAATTATTGTTGCCATTAGCTCATGAATCCGAAGCCTTGGGATATATAATAATCACACGTTATAGCCCCAACAGGTGCCTTTGCCAAAACACCCGCAGTTATATTCTAATGATGTGCAATTGGTTACCGATATCACTGGGTACACCAATCGGGGAGTCCAGCCCAAATAGATCTATTCACAACATTCGCGCTCACTCCGTAGAGTAATTAACGGTTCATGATATTGGGGACTTAAAGGCAAAAGTAGTTACTTAGGCAATAATAAATCAGGATAGCATACAGAAAATATTTGCATTCATGGTTTAAGCATGTATCCCCCTCACGGGTTTATGAAAACATTTGAAAGATTGAAATGCGAGGCTATGAACTCACCTTAACAGTATAGGGAAATTTGATTGATAGCAAAGGTATATGAAATGAAAGTAACGGCTTCGTCACACGCAACCTGGGGTAATATGTCAAGTCTTAGTTTGATTGTTATGTTTCAAAACTTTATAAAGTATAATGTATATCTTTGATTGAATTATTATGGAGTATTGTATCACCGTTCGGGCCATCATAATTCAGAGGTCATTCAGTAAACGTTTGAGGAGCTAGGGCACTTTAAATCGTAAACCCAACAACTCAGTCAGAACGTAATACCAAGATGAAACCCCTTAATATGAAGCTCCCTAGTATTGTGATACGATATAGATTCGGGACAGGATTTTTAAAAAGCACATCGATGATGAATTTTATAATAGTTATAACATAATCGGTTTTAAGCGTTTTGCTCAATAACTGGAAATGATAAGCACGTCAAGCATTAATTAAAGTTATGTCTTATAAGGTTTTGAACACATTTCTACACTTTTTCAAAATGTTATTTAGACCTTATGAATGAACACTGGCATAAGTATACCCTTGGAGTTTTCTCTTTTACAAGTTTGGTCTTCTAGTTAAAATGATGTACAAAGTAAACTTGTTATTTTGAAAAGTGACATACATTGGGACCCCTTATAGTTTTAACTTGATAAAATGACATTTTTAGTCCTTTTAGTTATAAGTTTCAGAAAGTTACGATATATACCCTTTTGCATAAAAAATGTATCGTTTTTAGTCCAAAATCCATAATAATGATATCTTTCAATTATGAAAAGTAATTTACAGGTTATAGCTTATTAATATAAGGTAAATATGAAGGTTTGACGTAACAAAAGTTCAAAATACGATTCGTTAAGTAGAGATCAAACGGTCGAATTTGGTTTTTAAAATAAAAAAGCGCGGGTTTAAGCTCAAATTCCTTAAGACTTAATAAAGTACTTATAATATTGTTAGATAAGCTTATTGGGATAGATTATAACATTAGTTTACAAGTTTAGCTTATAGATTAAGCAAAAACATGAAATTAGGGTTTCATGAGCTCGGTTTGGATCAAAAAGGTAAAACGCATGGGTTTTTGAGTTCAAAGCTTTTAACAATGGTTTAATCATGATTATAAGAACATTATAAGAGTATGAAAACAGAATGTGAGCTTATGGAACCTGGTTTTGAGTTATTGCTTGAAAACCGGTCAAAATGGGGGACTTGTAGTTCGTACTCCTAGTAATATCATACTCGAGGCTTCTTTTCTTGGTTTCTTTGCTTAAATTCTGCTCTTGGGACCTCTTATAACTTCCTTGATCAAACCTTAGACTCCATTGATGATTAGAAAGAAAGATTGAAGGTGTGAGTTGAATGAATGGGGTTTACCCCCTTTATATAGGTGCGAACCACCTTGGAGGCCAAGAAAACTTGGTGGTTAAGGCTTGGAGCTGGAGTATATGATTCATGGAAGCTACAAGGTGATGTGGAAGAGCTATGGGATGAGTTAGCAAAGCTAGGACTAGGTTTGAGGTGTTGTTTGGTCCTTATGGTGTCGCGGCTTAACTTGGTGCCCAAGGAGGTCATGTGGCGAGGTGATTTTGTGCTGCTTAGAGATGAAGTAGGTGAGTCATGGAGGTGTGTGGTTGCTTGGTTGGTTTTCAAATGGGTTATTTTGGAGGGAAAAAGGTAATCGGGTAGATTAGGGCTCGTTTAGGGTTTTTAAGGTTTTTCTTCGAGCTAGGGTTAGGGTTTAAGGTAGATTAAGGTTTAGGATTAGTGTTAGGATTATAGTTTAGTGTTTAGGATTAGTGGTTAGGGCTTGGTTTTAAGTTTTAGGGCTTAATTTTAGGTTTAAAGTCAAATTAGGGTTTAGGGTTTCGTTTTAGGTTTTAAGGTTTTTAAAATATGTATGAGAGCTTAGGAGTAGAGTAATTAGGGTTTACATGTTGTATATTGAGTGTAGTAGCTTGTACAAAAGTGGTGGTAAAGAAACTAGAATGAAAACGATGGTAAAACGGCTATTTTGAATGTTATGCTTAATGACTTGTACATTGTGTCTTAAAAGGCTTGTACTTTATTTTGGAGGGAATTTATATTTCAAATGAGATGTTATATTACTTGTACACATGCTTTGAATACTTGTACATTGGTTTTATATGTATACATTACATATAGTTAGGGTTTAGAGGTAAACGTTTAATGTTTAAAGCCTGTTTTGATATAACGTTATAAATGGTACGTTAAATGGATAATTACTTGGTAATAATGATGTTAAGATATAGACTTGACATATTAGGATGTTTATAGATATAGATGGCATAAGTAGGTTGTGTGAACTTGTTTAGTTTGCTATGCAAACAATGTTATATAATAGAATGTAATAAAGCGAAAAATTTCTCCGTACAAATGTGATCATAATAAAATAGGTTGATTTTGTTTTGATGAAAATTTCGGGTTGTTATATATAGCACGAATAGCAGGCTTATTAGGCTTAATTCGTACTATACACATTTGGGCTCAGACCCAACACAGCAAAACATACGAGCTGCCACTAAGTCTAGAGACATGCTGGCTGCGGCCCAGATGTTTTAAGATGCACGCGGACAAAATACTTCCGCAACACATATGCGGAAGGCGATCTGTGTCCGTAACCACGATTACAAGCGAATCCTTGCCCGACAAGGGTCCCACTCTTGCCACTAACCATCATAAGCGAAATACTAGGAAAACCTAGTATCGGGCTCACCTATAAAAGGGGGTCTCTGACACTTTAAAAAGGTACGATCTTCCAAATACACATTTACACACACTAATTCTGACATTCTCTGACAACATGGTTACTTACTCTTACGCCATTGTGAGGTCCGTCCCCATGGTAAGGCTAACGGTTTTCTCTTATTTGTGCAAGAGATCGTCTTATCACTTGATTTAGTACAAGATCCAACCCATTGAAGACTTATTGGCCCAGTCCAGTAAGCAACCTCCAAATCCATCACTTGCCCATCACACTTTTTGTACTAACAAGTTGGCGTCATCCGTGGGAACCGAGTGCAACTGCGTTTCCTAAAAATACTCACCATGAGCACTAACGAGCAAACTCCCCTTAGCCATCCTACGTCCGTCGCGAGGAATACGCTAGGGAAAGAGCAAGTTCCATAAGACCCATTCAGGCCTATTTCCGATAAAGCCCTATAAGAATACTGTGACAAGAACTATCACCAGATTCTACCAATAATAGCCGAAAAGGTGCACCAAGAGAAGGTGCAACAGGAAAAGCTTAAGGCACTAAAAGCTTGTCTTAACTTTGAAGAGACCTCGCGACATTTCGAGTCGAGAACACTGAACAGAAGAAGGGACCTCAAGGAAAGGCTTGGACCTAGGCACGCTCGCAGCATGTCCGGAAGTCTTGAATCAAGGCGCAGTCGTTCTAGGTCACCAAGGGAGAAGGGCCCGGAAAGGAAAAAGTGTTCAAAAGATTGGAGAAGGGTGTATTCCACATGCTAGGAGATAAGGAAAAGAGTATGTCCGCACACTCAAGAGGTTCAAGGCATCGGTCACACCACAGAGATTCTAAAAGCTGCTACCAAAGTTCTCGCTCCAGAGAAACAGAGTTTGCCTCCGAGAAACATCATAACAAAAGAGCATCCTCGCGAAGAACGGAAGCACTATCTGAAAGTGAAGGTAGCGCAGGAGGGTGAACCGGGTAGTGCAATGCGGACATTGGAAGTCAATACCAAAGAAGCAAAAGTTCAAGCGTTGAGGATGACAAGTTCCCAACCATGGGTTTTGGTATGTGAAGAACATATCCATTTCACCCTCGGATCCGTTTACTTTGACTTTCCAAAACACCCGAATGCTAGTCATATTCAAACATACGCGGATGTGAAGATCCAGAAGATCATTTAAAAAATCTTCTCTGGTGGCCGCTAAGACGAAAACACTGGGCAATGCCAAACGTGGTGCCAATATGTTCAATTTCCTACGCCTCTCACTGGAAATGCCCAAGTATGGTTTGATGGTCCATTTCCACATGAGTCATTGATAGTTATGATGAGTTAAGAAAAGCATTCCTTAGTGAACTACCTCCAGCAATAAAAAATACATCAATTAGAACGGTTTGAAATTCACATCATCAAGCTGAGAGATGGGGAGGTCCATGGAAGAGAATTCGTATTTTGCGAATGGTACAGAGTCGAATGATTGGGATGCGGAGGAGACTCACGCGAATGCATGATAAATCTTCGGATTTATGCACAAAAGAATTACAATCCCGAGCTGATCAAACCGATATACCGAAAAAATCCCCTAATTCAGTAGAGGACAATGATGAGGGTACTCCACTGCTTCCTCAGAGGAGAGGTTTGCGTGCTTTTCTAATCGTGAAGAAGAAGTTACTTGAAGATTTCTTACTATTTTATATATTTATATAGTATATTTTATTTATATACTATATATATATTCTATATATATATATAGTAATATATATATACTATATCTTTATATATAATAAGTTGTCCCAAAATATCAATGATAGTAAGATAAGTATTCCAAGAGGGATTTTAAAAGGAAAATTACTTTTACCCAAAAGTTAAAATCCCTAATTAAACCCTTCTAGGGTCGTAATTCCCGACGAGGGTACGAATTGAAAATTAAGCGTAACGTTTGTGGGAACCAATGCCTTGAATATCAAAATTGGATTTGTTATCTATTTCTACTATATATCAATGAAAAAACAAGTAATGGATGCTTAAACGAAGCAAATAAAGGCTAAAACACTAAAAACGGTAACGGGATTCAAATCTCGTTCTTTAAAAACCTAAAATCTACAAATTTAACCCTACAAATGCGAATTTAATTTTTACAAGTCCTAAATGATAAAAGAAAATTTTAGAAAAAAGAATTATATTTTTTTGACTTTTATTTTATTTATTATGAATTAAAAACATATTTAATAAAAAAATGCATTAAAAATATTAAACTAAATTATAAAAATCTAAAAAATCACAAAAAGTACTTTAAGCTAAGTAGAATCTAAGAAAATTAAGAAACTAAAAAAATGTTGAACGAATAAGAAGTTAAAAAGCAAAATAAGCCGGATAAGCAAAATGGACTAAAAGGGATTAAATATTAAATGGTATACACTTACAAATTGAGAGTGTGTGTTGAGGTGCTTGTGTTATAAAGGAGAGGTCACAAGTTTGACCCATGTGGCCTCTCTTTTTGAAAAAACATTTTTTTTTAATTTCTTTTTAAAAAGCTAATAAATAAGCTAAAATAACAAACTTTAAAAAAACAACTTTTTACAAAACTCAAAAATAAGCTAGAAATATGCTAATACCAAAAGTGACAGATTTGCTTTTTTAACACTAAGCCTAAACTGTTGGGCTTTTTAAAGACCTAATAAGCAAAGGACAACTAAATAAGCTAGAGCATGATTATTCCTAAACTTAATAAGCACAAAGATATGAAAATAAGCACACTAAATAAGCTGAAAGAACATTAAAAAGCATTTAAGACAGTTAACTCTAAAAGACATTTAAAGGACCTATGACCTATTTTAAGCTAAGATTTAAGGCATAATGAGCTAAAGAAACAAGCTGAAAAGATTAAAATAGATAAAGTACTATAGACTAATGACACAAATAAGCACAAATTAAACAAAAGGGAAAAGAAATAAGCTAGATTAGGGCAGATGAAAATGACATAAACTAACTGTTGTTTTTGGCTTTTTAGAGTAAAATGGTTAAATGGCAGCTTAACTATGAGACTCAATAAGCCCATTTAAAAGCTGAAAGCTTAAAATAGATGAAGATCATGAATTAATAAACAAGTACAGACTAGAATTCAGCAACTAAGACCCATAAATAAGCTAGAAATTCTATTTAAAAGTGATTGCACACATGACATTTGAAATTGACTTTTTTTGACTAAATGAATAATGCAGCCTAAGTTTTAGGACTCTTAAAATGATTTTGACACTCTGAAAGTTTAAAACGGATTCAAATAAGACTACATTTAATCAAATTAAAATCAAGCTAAGCTAGAACTAAACCTCCAATGATCTGCAATTATCCAACTATTTTGAGCAATAACCATACTAGCAACACCTAACTGATCTTTAACTAAATTACTCTAAGAGGCAAGGTTATAAACTAAAGGCTTACAATTAGATGCATATTACTGCATATGGAACTCACATTAATCAATACAACCATGCCTAAAGAAGGACTTTAAGAAAATATCAAATAAGCAGTTTGTTAAACTAGCAGACTAGGAATTCAAATAAAACAACCACCAAAACTAACAATGCTTATTCAAAACTCATAAAAACTATTACCTAGACTTAATTAGAGCTGGTGCAAACTAAATTGAAAACCAAAACTAGCTTGAACACTATTTTGACCCATTTTACATCCTTGACCCAAACACTCCTTTAAAACTATAAAATCCATTTTAAGCTTAAAAAGATTATAAAAAGACTTAAGTGATGAAAACAGATTAAGTAATATGCAAATTAAGGCTAAATAAGTAGATTTAAACAACTAATAAGACTCTTTAATAAACTGAACTAAATAAGCTGATATAACCTATTTTTTTGACAGATTTTATATAACTCAACTGAAAACTAAAATAAAGCTAAAAACTCATTATTTAAGACATATTAAGCTACTAGAAACACAAAAAAGCCACATAAATAAGCAGATAAGCAATAATATAAGCTAGTGCAGAAAATAAGCTAAAGAATGAAAATGAGCTAGAAGAGTAAAAATTGAATTGTACCTTATCCCTTGCTCAAAATTTGCTTTTTCAAGCTTAATCTACCAGCTCAGCTTATATAATAAGCTGTAAATACCCATAATCCCATCCTTTTCTGGCTTATCATCCAAAAGCTTTACCAAAGTTTTGAGTGTTTGAGACATAAAACTCAGTTAAGCTATTGACAAGCTTAACTGAGTATTAATGAGTTTAAGGAGCTTTTAAGAGCTTATCAAAATAGACTTGAAAACAGTTTTAACAATAAGAAGCCTAAAAGTAAAACAGATTAACATAAAACATTAAAATTGAAATTTCAATAAACTTTTTAAAGATTACAATGCTTGAAAGGAAAAGTACATGTTAAAGTAAAATAAGCAGTAAAAATAAGTAAAACCAGGCTACACTACTCCTAAGCTACTACTACACTAGATACTTTTAACTGTCTACATTTTTTTTCATTTATAGCCGAATGAAAAATCTTGAGTCCTTTTGAAGTGTGTTTCTTGTGTGATGAGGAAGAGATGTGCTCTTCATCTTGAATCCAAGCCATCTAATTTTGTTGTTCACCAAGCCTTTTCATCATAGCCCTTGATTCATTGTCCAATCCGCTTCCATAAGATTGCCAACTTGAAAAAAAAAATTCTAAGCTTCTGGGGTGGGATTTTAAAGGTTTTGTCTGGGTATGCAACGGCAACCGGGGTGAAGGGTGAGACCGAATAGTGAAAGTGATGGATTTGGCGGGATGAGGGGTTTTGTTTATAAAGGGTTAACGGGGTTAAGGGTGTTGTGTAGAGGGAGTAATGGTGTTAGTCAATATGGACTAACCATGTTAGTCCTTAAGGACCAACTGTGTAAAACCATAAGGACTTATGGTGTAATAGAAAATGGGGTAAAAGGACTTGTGGTGTAAAGTTTTTAACTGGATTAGGGTTAACGGGTGTATGGGTTAACAAGAGATGTTGGGCTTATAAATTTGTTTTGTGTCGGTTATGTGTGGTGGACTTTAGGGCTTTTTAAATACTATAAGAGATCTATAGTACCAGGCTCTAATGGGGCTAACTCGGACCATTTAATTGGGTAGCGGGTTGACCCATTTAGGATTTCTTCGGATTCGGCTTTCGGCTTTGATTATTGTGACTTTTTGGGGTTGACTTTGACTTTATCTTTTGCACGCTCTTTCCAATCTCGTGCTCGGTTTTGTCGGTTTTTGGCTTCGTTTTTGTCCTTATGTTAATATCCGATACCTGCACAGTAAATAACACAAAACAAACATATATTTGGCATTTTATGTCCGTTTTTAGTCATTTTGGGTCGTTTTATTAGGTAAAAAGTATGTGTAATTAAGCACATACCAAAATCCCCCATACTAAACTATTGTCGTGTCCTCACGCAATGCCATAAGTAAACACTTAAGAAAACCAAGAATCTTAATCCCCCTCGACTAATTAAATCGAAAAGTAGCAAAGTGTTCATTAAGGGGAATTAAAGAATCAATAACTTTGAAAAGCCCCGTTTTGACTATTTTTATAAATCTACACTTATTACCACACATATTTTCGTATTTTTCATTTTTCCCATTTTTCATACTTTTCTTATTAAGCAACTAACTAGAATGTTTGACTTTCGTTATTTTTATAATTTTAGGGTCATGGAATAAGATGCATTTCAATCCTAAAATGCCCAAAAGGATAAATTCATCGTCCTTTAGATAAACAATATGGAAACGAAAAGGTTAAATCCTCCATAATATCTAACAAGGGTTATTGTGAGCGGTTATGTACAAGTAATATCACAAAATAGCTTGATTTTTTTAATTTTACATAAATTAAGCATTTCAATATGAAAAATAGAAATTAAAATTATCCTAATTCCATCCCTACTTGAATTATACAACGTCCTCAGTTGTAATATATAAAACATTAAATACGGGATTTAAAATGAATTAGAATGAGAAACTCCCATGATATTTGCTCAGTAGATTCTTCAAGTTGCGTTTATGAGCAAGATTGTGTGCTAGAAAAGCGTCTGAATCCTAGCACGAACAACACACGTAGAATTCTAGAAAATATGCATTCCACCAACTTCGTCGATATTTTTTGTCACGAGGTCCTGTATAAAATATAGGAAAAACATGTGCATTCCTATCTTGGTACCTACGGTTAATTTAAACTTAAACTAAACAAAATACGGGTCAGTTTTGGTGGATACGGTGTATCAGGTTAGTGAATACGCCGTATTCTAGAACTGACAATAAAGTTTTTAAAGTGCAATAAAGAATAAAGACTGATAATGTCCAGACAATCAATACGCCGTATGGTATGGAGCAGATACGCCATATTGATATCTGGATTACAGACTCGAAAAAATTACAATAACAATCCAAGGTATATCTCCATGAGAAGCACTAAAGATAATTATCGCAGACTTAAAGTTAACACATACTACAGCTAAACTCACAATCCAACACATCCCGCTAACGTACCCGCGTAAAGCCCATTCTTATGTCTTCGCATTTCGAATGTAATCGGGACCTAGTATTCAAAGCCATAGTAGAACCCCATAAGCTTTTGAATGTCATGCTATAATTCCATTTCAACACTTCTTTCGTCACTTACCTTCAACACATTGTAAAGGGAAATTATCCCGTTCGAAACCGTTTTTGTATTAATACCAATTTCTCTTAAGAAAGGAACCCCAAAAATAACACGCCATTCCATCTTCACGAAAAACATCCATAACCTCCAATACTGCAAAGTCAAGACACAACAGAAAAGATTAAACAAAAATAAGCACAATCATTAAGGATCCTACAACATAATCACTATGTAAACCATTTAATACTTTCATATATGAAATATAAAACTTTTTAGACATCACATTGACATACAATAACGGGAAAAAGTTAGCGTGAGTAAATTCAAATCCTATCATGCATGAAAACTTTAAGTTGTGTGGCCACAATCCTATGTGGATATTATCATGTCATCATCACAATAACTAGGGTAATCATCAATTCTATAAACTAGATCTCAACCATAGTTTTGAATTCCTCAATTAGCTCACCTTTCTAAATGGTGGGCATCAAATCATCTCCTTGATTTCTCCTAAGCTTAAATGGTTCGTTTAGATCATTTAATTCAATGTAATCTTCCAAGAAAGGGTCTAATGATCTATTTAACACCAAAGTCTCTCCCATTAGCCTAGCTTCTAAATCAAGTTCCATTCTTTCTCTCAAACTTAGCATGTAGACCCTCTTAATTAAACTACTAGCAGGTTTAACACTTGTGAAAATAATCCTTTCTTCCCCGACCCTTAAAGTAATCTTTCTTTTGTAAACATCAATCTTAGCACGGGCGGTAGACAAAATGGTCTTCTGAGGATCAATGGCACTTTGATATCCTCATGCATATCAGAATTAAAAAGTCTAAGCAGGAAATTAAATTGCCAATTCCTACTAGTACGTTTTCAGCTATTCCTTTTGGATATTTCACTGTCCTATCTGCCAATTCCACTATCAACCTAGTGTGAGCTAATTCGCCTAATCCATAAGTTAAGGTAGGTCGAGAGAGGCATAACACTAACGCTAGCTCCTAAGTCAACAAGGGCATTGTCAAAGCAAGTATTATTAATAAAGCAAGAAAGTGAAACTCTCTGGGTCTTTCTTCTTTCAAGGTATGGTGTTATTGATATGTAAAGCTCCATAAGCTTCCGTAAATTTTGGTCCATATTCCCTCTTCTTCTTCACAATAATGATTATCCAAACTACTTGGAAAAGGAATCGTCGTTGAGTCTTGACAATGTATAACAGGTTTTACTTGTTCTGTCCAGTGGATACGGCGTATTAGGATGATCTAATACGACGTCTCGAGTATGAATCAGCTTCAATAGTGGTTGAAATAGACTTGACTTGGTCTCATCGGGTATTATTTCAGTGAGCTTGGGTAGGCTTTCAATCCTTTTTCCTGTAGTACCTAGCTCCAATTGCCCGATTAAATTTCTAAAGTTTGATTGATGTTCCCTTGGTTCCCTATGGCAAGCATCTATCGTAGCTCGATTTTCTTTAATCAAATTGAATTTTCTTCGTGTCCCTCTTTGCTGATTCACTCATAATATGCTCAATGTATCTCCCTAGGAATTACTTCATTCTTGGTACGAAGGATTTGCGTTGTTTCTTTGATAGAATCCTGGAGCTGCTGCTCTATATCCCCCTCCTTGAAAAGGTCCACCAAATTGCGTGTAGTAAGCTTCTTCTAGGGTTATCCCTTCTTCTTTTAGTGGGCAATCTTTTAGTGTAAAATGGGTCCCTTGCATGATTCACATCCTACTTGAGCAGCATAAACTTTTTTCATTCACCTTTTTGATCTCTCTTCCTAGATTGTTCAGTTGTGCTTGTATAGCAGCCAGTCCGTCAGAAGTCTCAGTACTTCTTCTCTAATGTTTCATTAATGCCATTTTTAAGAGATATTTTGCATTTCTTGGATGGCTTTTTAAGCATCCTGCATCTGTCATGGTTGGAACGACACCTCTTGAGTCAAGAATCTGTCGTGTTGGAACATCCAACCCATTGTAGAACAAAATTACCTCCTGCATCTCAGTCAAATAGGTTGAAGACACTTCATCAAAGTTCCTTTAAAATGCTCGCCATGCCTTTGATAAATGGTTTCATCTGTTCTTTGCAGAAAGTTTTTGATTTCCCCTATTTCTTTGCAGTTCGACCAGGGTATTAGGGCAAAAACTTATCTTAAGATCTTCCCAAGTTTTGATCGAACCAGTTTGGTTTTGTTTTCTAGCCAACGACTTGTGGCTCCAGTTAAGGATATAGGGAAGACTCGAAGCATTAGTTGATCTACAGTGATATTAGGAAACATGAAATAAGTCAACGTTTTCAAGAACATTCTCCAAATGTGTTCATATTTCATCCTTTAATATCCGAACCCGCTAAATGTGTTTTCTCGAAGCTCCTTAAGAAATTGGCCTTTCATTTTAAAACTATCTTTTTCCTCAATCTTAGGTCTAGAAACTCCTGATCCATAGTTCGTTGGGGTCTTGCTTATGTATTGCTATGATGGATGATATCATTTCATCACTAAAACACATAAATAAGAAAACGATTTTAGAGAGAGAAAGAACTAGAGAGAGAGAGATAAATGAGAGAAAAATTGTACTTGTTAAGAAAAGAAATGAGACGCAACACCCTCTCTATACATGGAGAGGGATTTAAATAGTACATAGAGTGGACAAGCCTTGTGGGCTTTCTTATATGTCATTAGGCCGGACCAACTTACTAATAGGCTTTAAGCCCGACACTAATGCCAAAAGCTAATATGTAATTCCTGGTAAAACTATGTTTTTCCTATAACCAAGTCACGAGAATAATAAATGACCATCACTTTACTAAAAACACGGCTAACAATCTCCCCCCTAAACAATAAATAAATAAAAAAGAAAGAAGGGGGGGGGGGGGGGGGTGAAAGGTGGTCATTCAATTGTGGATCCTTCTTGTGACGTCTTGAGTCTTAGAGCCTTGTATTCTTGGGAATTCTTTTGAAGATCCTTTTGCATGCTTGTGATCTTAGATTTTGATATTTAACTTGATAATCATTAAAAAAATACTAATATCGTAGTCTTTGGCCTTGATTTGTCTTGACTATTGAGATCTTTGAATCTTTATCCTTGAATCTTTATGCTGCCATGCGATCTTGTGTCTCCACCCTCATGCTCAAGGTCTTGAAACCTTGCTAACAATCTCCCTCAACATTTTCTTTAACTTGATTACTTATACTACATCATGATAGGAGTAGTACTTGATCCACCTGTGTGATATATCTTTGTTATTATCCGGCAATCTTGTCAAAAATGTTCTTTTGAGGAAGTGCTTGTATATCAGAGATTGCGGAAGACTTTAAGAGTTTAAGCTTTCATCATGTATATATCTTTGTCGATTGAGCATGAGGTCTTAAATCTTGACTCTGCTAGAATGAGGTTATAATGTCGTGACTTTTACCTGAAAATTAATGTTCGTGATAAACAGCAGATATAGACGAATATGGCTTTGTCATTCGTCTTGAGTTCGGTTACATTAACCTCCGGTTCTGTGAGGACCGTTTTACAGTATAAATACTATACCTGTGATCAGGTAGGTTCAATTTAGAAGAACCTCCTTGACAGGTTTCAGCTCAAAGTATTAGATCCTCTAACGCAATTGCATTAGATTCACCGTACTTGCTTGTTCTCATTATTGGAACGTCTCAAAGCAGATAACACTATAAGATTAGAATCAGAATAGTTTACAACTTTTCCGATTGAGTACATCAATTCACATACCTGGACCAAAATCGATATCCAAACTGACACAAGCTTAAAAAAAATAAAAAAAAAAAAAAAAGATTCATTTAGAATCTCGCAAGTCACCTACCAAGAGCTTGTTTGATGTTGGCTTAAGAAGGATTTCCATCGTCACTGTGAATACTAAAGAGTATCACTCTGATGATCTGGCAATTAATCACAGGATAATGCCGTAGACTTAATGATACCAAATGTTGTATAATGAATACAACATTTTGTAATTAATAGATTTGTGTCCTAGTGAGATTTTTTGATGGACTCGTGGCTTTAGACTCTATAGTGACATTTGTTATTTGGTAATCGAGCTGGAGCGGAACTGCCACCTTTTCAATAGCAACGATCTCGGAATGAGAAAGCCCGATAGAAATGTGTTTGATCTCCGTGAGAAATGAAACAAAATCTTTGAGAGATTCTGAGTGGCTAAGAAGGGGTTGTGGCATTGCTCACTGGGTCCATGAGACTTTCATCATATCAGAATATCTTTGTGATTACCGATATATTATGCATGACCCGGTTTCTGCCCTAAGGTTTGTATGGAGGGCTTCTTTCCTTATCACCCTTTTATCATTATTTTTCATTCTTCAACTCCTTCAGTGCTTACCGAGACTTCATGACTAGTACCTTGTTGGGTTTGTTTCAGCACTAGCTCCATCTTAGTCGGCACTATTCACTTATTCTTACTTTACTCCTTTTTTCAATAATACCTAGGAATGGAGTGTTCCTGGGTAGATCCCTCTGGTTCTAGCTGGATCATGGAACGAATATACCTAACATTAACCACCTTATAACTCTTGAGAAACAACAGTTGGTCGGTCTTTGTGTATTGCCATGAAGATCCATAAAACCATTTGATAAAAAATCAATCAACGTGTCTGAGAAATCAT
The DNA here is from genome assembly GCA_026074375.1 of Tanacetum coccineum. NCBI lineage: Eukaryota > Viridiplantae > Streptophyta > Magnoliopsida > Asterales > Asteraceae > Tanacetum > Tanacetum coccineum. The sequence continues at coordinate 18,492 of BQNB010002564.1, read as the reverse complement.
TTAAGACACATTGAGTGTTTTCAGAGTTACCAAAAAGCTCCCCCTACACATATGCACTATATTATGAAAGAGTTTTGCACATGCGAGGTTTGGGAACGAACTTATAGATTGAAGATCGTATCCGTTATTAATCCGTATTGATCACATTTTAATCGCTATTCTCCCCCTCAAAAATTGCATATATGTTTACAATTTTTGACAATTAGTGAATTAAAAACAAGTTAATGTCTGGAATTCACATGAGCCTAACTAAGTCTTGGGAGAACAGGAGTGCATGCAGAAAGAATTATATTATTATACTCCCCCTAAATTATAGAATAGATTGAAAACTTGGAGTGGGAGTTTGTTGAGCACACAATTTTGAAAGAATTTGAAATTTTATTTTTGAAAATATCTTGAAAAATTATGCTCAACAGGAAAATATGTGAGGTATATCTTATTTACCATCATTTTCTTTAGTCCTTCTCTTGAGCATTCAAAACTTTGAATGTTTATATGACTTTGCTCAAGACCGAGAAGATGCAAACTTCCTGTTGTTTAGGATAAATGTAAATAATTGAACATTTTCCTTTCTTTAGGGACCGAGTCCTAAGCTGACATTTACTTAGAAGTCGTAGAGAAAAAGTGAAAGGACATGTTTTGAAAGCATTTAAAACTCTCGCTCGAACTTCATTTATTCACCCGTGTTAATATTAATCAACATTTCTAGGTGCGCAAATGTTATCGATTGTCGAGAGACATGTCGGAGAAGATTATTTTTGTATTTTTGAAATTTTTTGATTTTGTATTTTGCTTTTATAGGTTTTATATTTTTATATTTTGTTTTTCTGATAAAATATTTATAAATCAAAATAAAGAGAAAGATCAAAAATATTTACAAGTCGAAGTTTCCATCAGCAGTGATAGTTGTTGCTAGAGTTGAAGTAGATGAAGTTGAATCTTGTTGTTGTTGACGTTTATCGGATGCATCAGCAGTAGTAACAGCGGAAGACTTTGAAACAACTTGATTTTCTCCATTTGAATAATTCGTCGAACAAATGACCGAATAGACTTTCCAACTCTATCATTGACGTCATGACTATCATATCTACTGAAGTGAAAACAAGAAGATTTCTCTTCTTTTTAAGGTAAAGCGCACTAAAGCGTACACTCCCCTTTTATTTAAGGCTCGGGTTATGCACTGAAGTGTTCATAAGCCATAAACCTGGAGATTAGAGAACATCAATCGGATAGATAGAAGTATGACGTTTCCTTAGTCTTGATAACCTGCCAATAAGAGAAGTAGAAATCGGAGACCTTTTGCATGAAGGTTCCGGGGGATTAGAAGTACTTGCATTGTCACACACAGATTTTTCAGACTTATTCTTGGTGTTACTAGATTCAGTTAATTTTCCATACATGGCAAAAATTCTTCCAGTTGGAATCCACCTAAGACAAGTTCTAGGTTTGCTAGGCCTAGATGAAGCAAGATTTCATGTATTGTGACATTGGCACTTTGGTTATCAGCACGAGAATTCATGTCATTCACATAATTAAGCACACAGACATCATGATTGGCAGTAACTAAACATTGCTTACACATAACACAAATAATTTTGGATTTAGCATTTCGAATGGCAAGCGTAATGTTATTACATTCAGATGACATGTGCTTTTGATTAGTAGGAATTTGGGAATTCCTATGGTTTTCTTCTATTTTCTCGACGTTATTCAAGAGACAACTACTCTTAGACTTAGATGCAACCCTATCAGTATTAGAATTGCTCCTAAGATGTGGTCTTCTAGTCTTAGCAGTGTTGTTTACTCTGGTAGAAGAAAAACCGTTTCAGTCAGAATCAGCTTGTTGCTTATGAATAACATTTAGTTGTGAAACAGTGATTGGTTTTATCCTAACGCTTATTTTAATGGGTTTGTGAGGGACAACATTATCTACCCTAGAGGTCTTGGAATGATTAGTCCTAAAGAATCTAGAGGCAATCACCTTAACAGTTTGCACACCTTTTGATTCTCGTGTGGAAGGTGCCGAGTTTGAAGTGACTGGTTTGGACAAAGCATTCGTCTTATCAACTTTGGGAAGAACCGAGGATTTTGGAAAAGGAGTGACAGAATAAAGTTTTGGTTTATAAGAAGAAGAAGGTGGTTTTCCCAAGATTGATTGCTTTGTAAACATAGTATTCGTTCTCGTACCTTTTGTGGTGCCTTTTCGTTCAGAAACCTTATCAAATAACTGGGCTCTTAGCTTAGCATTGTCATAGATGGTGTCATACAATTGTTTTTGCAAAGAGTCAATTATTGAATTGGTTTGAGCTTGTGTCACTTTGATAGAGTCAAACAGGTTCTTGTATGTGGTCTTAAGATGAGCATTTTCTTTGGCATAATTCAAAACCTGAGATTCTAATGACACTTTCTCATCTTCAAGTTTCTGAAACAAAGGGTCAAGGGTATTTGATGCACATTGAGTATCACAACTCTTACCCTTGAGATCTCCCAACTGAGCTTGCAACCGTTCGATCTTTTGTTGCATGTCATTATAAGCTTTATCATACGAAATCTTGTCATATTTGCATTCTTCACATTTTGTGTACCAATTATTCCAAAGAACAGCGTATTCTTTTTCCTTTTTAATAATGCAATTTTCAAGTTTTTCTTTCGTACGATCAAGCTCAGTTTGGAGATCAGTATACTGCACTTCGTGAGTAAGCATATTGAATATATCATGATCATAACAATTTTCATCTTTGGGTACCTCAGTTGATCCATCTGAGTCATAGATGGGAGCATTGTCAGACCGAGTTCCAGATGTAGATGCTTGCTGCAATGTATCCTCTGAAGTGCAATTCACTTTTACTCTCTTTGTTTCTTCATGAGAATCTGCAGCAGCCATGAACTCAAATTCATCTTGAGTAATTTGGATCCCTGCTTCTTCCTTTTGTGCAATATGCAGCTGTTGCTGAAGATAAGCAGCATCCCATTTCCTTGGCTTTACTGTGGAGTTGCTGGCATAATGACCCTTTCCTCGACAGTTGTAACACCTTATCGGATTACTATTGATACCATTACCATTACCCTCAGTCGGTGCTGTAACAACATTTCCATTCCCATACTGATTTGCAATTTCTAAAACACCACTAAGCCCATTCATATTTTCAACATTCTGAATACCCGGATTATGAACTGCATTTTGCCCAACCTCATTCCCATTATTCTGCACATCATTTTTTCTCACATGATTTCCACCATTGTCATCAACCATTTGCATTTTGATGTATTGGCTCGTGTTCATATCCGGTTGTGCAATTTGACTATTGCGAAGAATTAATGAACTTCTTTGGTTGTTGTTTGTTGGAATGGTGTTGAGTTTGAATGCTTTAGCCATTAAAGCAAGTGTCTTGTTCATTGCAGTTGTGGGATCTGAACTGTCTTTGAGATTCTGCATTTGTTGTGGCATGTAGTTCGTGTTGAATGGAGGTTGTTGGAAAAAGTGGTTGTGGGTTTGTGGATGTTGTATGTAGGTAATATGTGATGATTAATCTGGGTGAAACGGTGTCTGAGTGTTTGCCATTAATGCCAAAGGATCATGTGTGTTTGCTAGTCGTTGTGCTTTAATAGCATTGATGTCTTGTTGGGTCGACATTGTAAAAATGATGTGAAATGATAAACAAGGATCTTAAGTGGGTAAAGCGATTGTTGTTGTGGATTGAAATCAATTAACGATCACGGGATTTTATAAATCTATGATTTAAACCGAGAAAAGAATTGGAATCTTTTGCGAGATTTTACAAAATCAAGAAGAAACCATGAAACAATAATTAATTGTGGTTAAAATCGTTGTTGAAATTGAAGAACTTGAGCTTTTATTAACGATTGATGAGCGAAAACGATGAACGGATACCACACTTTCAACTTAAAATGATTAACGGTTGATTAAAGCATAAACAAGGACTAACGGTGTAATTAAAATCCAAGTTTAGTGCTTAACGGTTGTTAATTGAAGTTGCAGGGACTGAAAATGTAATATAGGATCACTTTGGAGGGTTAAAGGTTGATTTATAACTATTAAGGACTAACGGTGTAAACTTGATTCAACTTGAAGGTTAATAATGCAACAAGGACAAACTTTGAATTATACTTAAAGTTCAGGGGCTGCATGTGTCAACTTGGGGTTTTAGTTTAATAAATAAAAAGAATTACACATGTTTCCCTCCTTTTTATCACCATCTTCATTTGAAAATTAGTTTTAGGCAACGAGTGAACTTTTAATCTTTTAAACTCGTTCGGTATTCGTCGGTGAAATGCGAATATACCACGTTGATCGAAAAGATGTCACGATCACGATGGTATAAGTTAAACGCCCCATAGTATACCGTCACTTGAACTCGAAAAACTGAAAATTACTTAAATCGTATAGATTTTGCCCTTGTTTAAGTTAGTTTGGTTCATAGTTTAGTTCGGTTCATACTAGACATCGGTTTAGATCGGTTCCCAAAGAAACTGCTAGATCGGTTCGTCTTGAAAAGTGTCTTGATTGGTACTTTGAAGGATTTAAACTAGATCGACACTTTGAAAGAATTAAACTAGATTGGCACTTTGAATATTTGAACTAGTTCGGTTGATGAAGAATTGCTAGTTCGGTGTCCTTCACAAAAAACCAAAACTCATACTAGACCTTGCGTTTGTCTTCTATGGAAACCAACAAAACGAGTCGTCCTTGATTCCTTAAATGGTGGATCTTGTCTCTTGATGCAAACGGAGAGGACCACAAAGATAATAAGCAAATAATAAGCTTCTTTTACACGAAAAAGCTATGAGAACTTAAGACAAATAAGCTCAAATAAGGAGGCCAAAAATCTAACGAAAAGAAACTTAAACAGCACAAAAATAAGCTTGAAAGATAAGCTCTAAAATAAGCACTTAAGATTATGAATGAAAGTGTATAAAAAGCTAATCTTGAAAACCTGGGAGCTTGTAAAAAACCATGACAAAAAAACTACAACTAAGCTTGAAATAAGCTTGAAGAAGCTGTTGAGACCACAATATAAGCCACGTTTTTGAAAGAAGGAAAAAAAGAAAAACCTAACAAAAGTGAAAGACTAAGAATAATCAAGACAACTTAACCACAAGACACGACCCAAATCAAAAAATTTGTGGATATAACTGTTTAGCAAAAAAATGGCCCACACATAAATTTGAAGTAGACACAAATGAAGCAATAAGTAGACGAAAAGAAAAAAATGTTTAAGCCAACTCCTTAGTAACTAGAAATAAGCCAATCCTTTAAGCCAAATAAGTCACCACAACAACTAAATCACTAAACCTAACCTTCTTGATACCACATGTTAGATGATATCATTTCATCACCAGAAACACAAAATAAGAGAAGATTTTAGAGAGAAAAAGAAAGAACTAGATAGAGAAATAAAAGAGAAAAATAGTTACTTGTTAAGAAAAAAATAAGAAGCAACACCCTTTCCACACTTGGAGAGGGCTTTATATAGTTACAAGAGATAAAACCCTAGATGGTTTGTTTGGACTTTATGTTGGGCCGGACTTAATACAAATGGGCTTAAGCCCGTCACCTAGGCCCAACTAGCTTAAATAAATTCTCGTAAACTATGTTTTACTTATACAAGGCTTAGAAAATAATAATGACCATCACTTTACTAAAAACACGGCTAACACCATACCCTATAATCCTTGCAATATGGCCGTTCCCGAATCTAATTGTACCCAGAAATTTACTAACAAAGTTCATGAGCTGAGAGCGGTTCCCTGTCATATGTTTTGAACATCCGGAGTCCAGATACCAGAGAACAATCTGGACAACCTGTCATGACAAGAGAAGAAGACGATGGAATATCTGTAGCATTGGATCCCCAAGTATGATTGGGTTTCGAGTGGTTAGCATTCTTAGATTCTACAATCTTAGCTTTTTTACTCGAACCTACATTTTTAACATTTTTGGGTTTTCTGTTGTAGACTTTAAGCTCTAGTTTTTGTGTTTCAACTGAGTGGGAAGTGATTTTCTTAGGAGGCACTACGTTAGATGAAGTGATCCTAGTTAAAGGGCACGAGTTACCAACTATAGTGAATGTTCTGCCTGTTGGTTTCCACTTAAGTCCTACTTCAGTGAATACATGACCCGTAGGTTTCCAAATATTTTGTTTTTTATGTTTCTTAGCAGATTTAGCACGGCTATTCACATTTTCTACAAAATCAAGAAGACACATATCATGAACACCATCAAACATAGATTTCTTACAAGTAGCACAAATAGGTTTAGAATTCGCATTTAACAGTGAATGCTTAACATCAACATCATGAATAAGTTCAACAACACTATTCTTTTTATTAACTTTCCTAGGTTGGGCTTCTACTTTATTCTTCATGTTTCTACTTGGTGTTCGCGAGATCCTATCATTCTTTTTATTGCATGTAGGCTTTGATTCGCAATTACTAGTAGAACACTTCAATCCTGTAGGAGACAACACGTGTGTGTTAGAATCAGATGTTGTAGATGACTCTACCTGTCTAATGTTGCTTGAGGATGTGAGAGGTTCAACAAACCTAACTTACTTGATCTTGTTTTTGGGTGAGACAGCAACCTTTTTCTCAATAAGTTTAATCGTATTAGGGCATGTATCTCAAACATATACAAGTAACTCCTGAATTCGTTGGGCATGCGTACAGGAAACGTCTAACTATTTATCTAAAGGTTGTTTTGCTTTAGCTTGTTCGACTATTTCCTGAAGAATATTAGCTTGTTCCTGAGTGTACTTAAGGTAATCTATGTGAGCTTCCCTATTTTGCAATAACCTAGGAGCCAAAGGTTCCAAGTCTAGCTTGAACATGCCTAGAACAATAGTGTAGGCAGATGGTGTTTGTGCAGCAATATCAACAATTTCTTTTCCTTTTACTTTTTGTAAATTGTTTTTTAATGACGTTATCACAAAAACCTTATCTTGAATTTGAGCTTTTAAATCCTCATTTTCAGCAGATTTTAAGTTCAGTTTATCAATTAAAGAGTCACACTGTTCTTTAGTACAAACACGTGTCATTTTGATTGAGTCAAACTGCTCTTTAAAAACCTGTTTCACATGATTAATTTCATTACAAAGACGCTCATTTTCCGAAATCAGTTTTGCCACACTATTCTCTAGTTTCACATTTTTTGTCTCAATTTCACCATAATCATAATTGATATTCTCTTCCTTAGACTTTTCTCTCGTTGATTTTATAATATCCTTCAACTTACAAATTGTAGTGTCTTTGTCTTGTAGCTGAGCTTTCAAATCATTATTTCTAAAAAATTCTAGAATTTCGAGAGCATTTTGATTATTACAAGATTCATCTTTTTGAAAATTTTCTTGATTAAGTTGTATTGATAATTCAAGAGAAATACAATGTTTTTCAAGTTGTAAGTAAATTTTCAAAAGATCATTATGCGCATTTTATGATTTCAAAAGCTCAGCATCAAGATTGAAATACTTATCACACGATTCATTTCACTTTCTTTCCATATTCACCAATCAAAGACATATAATTCATCACAGTTAAAAGAACATCTTGAGACATAATTTTTTATAAGATTTGATCATTTTCCAAAAGTAATTCTTTCTTAGCAATTTCCAAACATTGTTTGTCAGCTGAAGACTGTTGAACAACAGTGTCCATTTGGTCAAAAGATGTATGTACTTCCATTATTTCTTTTAGAAGATCTTTATCAAACACATTGAAGATGTCTTTTAAAGATTTTAGAAATGGAATAATTTCATTGTTAAAAACAGCTTTAGTATGTTCAAACCCTCATTCACCTTCTGTACGAGCATCAGGTGTAGTCCTTATATTCACCACGTTGTCAAACCTGGCAAGGTGAAATTTAAGCTTTTTAAGGCTTTCATTCAACAAGCTTACCTTAGGAAGTTCCTTAGGAGCTTCTATTTTGACAGGTGATGCATCAGAAGGTTTACTGGTAGGATTGGACCTACGTAACCAGAAAGCTTGTCCAACCGACAATTCTTGTTGTAGAGTAAAACGTTTCCCAAAATCATCAGATAGTCTATTTATTTTTTCATAATCAATAGGTTTATGAGAAATGTTTTGTTTAATGGCCTCTGGATCCTTTTCTTTTTCAAACATTTTTGATCGATTCTCTTCTTCCAAAATCAATGTTTCCTCATCATCAATCACAGGCATAGCAACATGTTTAGCAAACATAACAATACCATCATACAAGGTTGGTTTAATCTGCTGAGCTTTCTTAAGATAAAACGTATTTTGATAACCTAGAGCTTGTTTGTGTATATTATCATAAAAAGCTTGAGGCTTTGTTAACATGTGCACTGTTTGAGCAGATTGACCCACTTTAAAAATAATATTATCAAGTTCCATTATCCTCTTTTCCAAATCAATTTCATTTTCCATATATTTATTTTCTTTTTCTTTGGATTCATTTTTGAAAATAGTGAATGTTTGCAATAAACATTCCATTTCTTTGATTTGTTTAAAAAGATTTTGCTCAAGTGAGTCAACTTGTTCTTTCAGTGCAAGCTTCTCTTTAATTATATCATCCGTTTGAGAATCAATCATTTTTTCATGACTTCTTATGTAACACCCCTAAAAATGTGTCGCAGCGGAAATATGTCGGAAATATATCCGGGGGCGTTACTTCATAATACAACAACACAAGATACAAGAGAACGACCTCTAAATGTGTCGTTTGAAAATTATCTCGTTGATTTTCTTGAAATTGATATAACATTTGGCCCATAATTGCATCACAATGAAAAGCTTGAAAGCAACACAACGAGATTTGATCATTTGTATGTAAGTAGAAATCCATGAATGAAATCTTGTCAAATTTAGACTCCAGTGCACATCAAGTAGTCCAAGTATCTAATTCACCTGATAAAAACATGCTTAAAAGTGTCAACATAAAGTTGGTGAGTTCATAGATTTTTATAAGTACAATGTTGTAATCAAAGAGTTGTAAAGTATGCATGACCATTTAAATCCCCAAATAGTCACCAAAACGTATGTATAGTTGGACCACCTTTGTTCAAAGTATATATTGCCACTTTATTCGAGACAACGCAAATATTTATGTGTGTATAAAACAATGACTACAATTACTCTAAGTTCATGAAACCGATGCACTATGTACCCATCGTAGGTGTCCCCTCCAAGAACACCCGGGCAATAATGAAAACCATATGTTCCCATCACAGGTGTCCCCTCCAATAACACCCGGACAGTAATAAATATGTACCCCTCGTAGGTGTCCCCTCCAAGAACACCCAGGGAGTAATGAATACTAGTTTCAAGGCCCGCCCGTTGGGCGAGAAGCTTTAAGATATTATTGAAAGAAATATATGTATTTTGATATTTAAGGCAAAGTGATGGCAATTTTTTTCATACATATACAGGTGCATATAAGTTCACCCGTAAGCACTTGCATACACACATTCAAATTCCTTTATATGCACCATAAGCATTAGAAAAGAAAATATACAAACTCCAAAAATTCTTTTAAAAGAAAAGAGTACAAAGGTCAATACGATCACGTTAAAAAAATAAAACAAACAATTAACTTATGTTTAAAGAAACCGTAAGAAAATATCTACATATAGTTGATTGCAAAAAATAGTATAACGAAGTCACTTAGAATCTATAAAGGACATCTTTGCACGTCATTAGTGGAATTTTTGTAGTTGTCATCTTTGCCACAACATAGCCTACGTATAGTCCCACTTGCTCGATCACAAAGATGATTAAACCGTAAAGTTTCTATCTCAAGCCACTGCACAATCAATAAAGGCATTCATCGAAAAATTATCATGTTAAAAGAACATTTTGTCCTGTGTATAAGATAAGCTTTGTTTAGTAGCTCATTTCATTTCATAATAAGTGGTTTAAAAATTTTTATGATAATACGTAAACAACACAAGATTCATGTTGACAACCCATTAGCTTGACCTCTTTATACGAAAAAGCAAGACCTAAACACTATTTCCTCACAGCCCGACTGATAATCCGAGTATTACTAAATATTACACTTGAAGCACATCAACTTATTCAAGTCAATAATAAACCACCTAAAAACAATATAATAGATTTAATAATACTATCACAAATTTAAAAAACTACCATTCAAATGTACTATCCATCAGTATAACTACGTTATTCTATTTCAGAACTTAATACATATATTGCTATAAAATACAAAACAGAAGAGACATGATACTACTCTATGCCATAGCATGAGTGAACTCCTCGTCGCCCTCCCTTTCCACAAACTAACCAAAGCAAGCGCGGCCAGATGGCCATGACTCAAGATCGATTTCAATGTCTTAAATTTTCACTTCCCTTTTAAAAAAAAATACCCGACAATTTGCATGTCTATCTGAACTAAGAACAATCTTTCAATCATTCTCAATTATAGGCAAATTTCACTAATCATCAGCTCCCTTTTTGTGGGTTAAGACCCTGCTTTAGTCCCAATTATTGAAATAACAAATGAACCCTAAAAGTATCCCAGCAACATGCTTACCTGTGATGCATGTGTATATATGATCTTTAAATTAACATAAAACATCATTTTTACTAACGGGAAATAGAATGTTTTTTTGTAAAACGTGTTCGGACTCACTTGTGCTACCATCCACACAATAAAGTGGAAAGCTTGTCTATGACTTGAAAACTTTTTTGGGCTTCATTTAGAGTTGGGTAATTAGCGGAAATATACACATCGAGTTCCTTCGTGAACACCATTGCTAATACTATAAATAGACCCACCTGTAAAGATTCATACAAATAAAAATCAGCTCAAGACAAAAGTTAGCGCCTACTGAATATATAATGTACATTGAAAGAAGATTCATGCATCAAAGAATAAGATAATAAGAATCAATTCGATTTATAGCATACCTGAATTTTATAGGATGTATTTTGGGTACCTCTTCGCTCTGGCGACATAGAGTAGTTTTTCCATAACCAACGTGAAGCTGGCAAATCATTACATCTTTGGGGTCCCCCCCCCAACCAACCAAAGCATTATAAGTTCCAACACAAGTCTTTTGTAAGTACCTAACATACTTTTTTTAGAGTGTGCCGTCCGCAGGTGGACCCAACGATCCAGTCCAAAGGGTGTTGTCAGCCAATCATACCACCAACCTTGACTGAATCAATTATCTCTTGTGATAGATAAGATAGTTGTCCATATCAGCATCCACGAAAAGAAATCCGAAGTTTTATGGAAATTTTCCTATCAAACAAAAATGAACAAATACTTAGTAAAAGTATCCTATTTCATATGTCCCAAACAAATCAAATCTTTTTGGTGAAATCTAGTTTTTAAAAAAACAACATGGAAATTGACATACACTTACTTCTTCAATCATTTGGTTTAGAAGAGGAAGATCATGCCTTCTCTAAAGTCATTCTTCTGTCGCGACACCTGCTTGAGTTTTCATAGTATTATATTACCAATTAAACTTGCTTTTCAATGTTAGTTTAAACTTTATGTGAGGTTGACAATATTGATGTTTGGATAATGCAATAAGTAAATATAGAATGCAAGTAAATGTAAAAGAGAATAAGAAAATATAGAACTGAGACGCAAGCGTTTATAGTGGTTCGAATATAAAGGCACCTTCCTTGCCCTACTCCACTCCCCAAGTCACCTACTCGAGAGTTCGTAAACACTAGTCACCAATCTCCTTCAATCGACGGAGAAGCCTCACAACGTCGCTTACACCTTTTAAAGTACAAAGCTAAATACCGGATTCTAACAAAGGTATAATCAACCCAATGCAATCACACTTCTCTTACAAGGATGATGTATGCTACTACAACTACTAAATGATGTATAAGATACAGCAAAGTGATCTAGATGAGATGATGGAGAAGCGAATCAAGGTTGCTTGAACTTAATCGTCTCGTATGCTATTTTGGCAACTTCTTCTACAAAGAGGGTTACCTACAAATAATATATGCAACTAACTAGAACTGAAAAGCAGAGAATGATCAGATTGTTAGAGAGATTAGAATGAGAATGAGTGAGTAAAACATGATAAATGGCTTGGTATTTATAGGCATAAAATTGCACTGTAGCACGGTTCCACCGGTTCCATCTGCAGGATGGAACCGGCCGTTATAAGCCTATGGAACCGACTGTCCTGTAGCACGGATCCACCGGTTTTGAGAACCGGCCAGTGTAAGTTAATAGAACCGGCATTCTGACACATGTCCTGTAGCACGGTTCTACCGGTTCTGGGAACCGGCTAGTGTAAATAGATGTGTTAGATATTAAAAAAAGACTCGGTCACCCAGTGTATTTTACTGTTCATTATAGCTCGTAGTTTAATAGGTAAACGTATGACTTTCAGTATTGAACCGGGTACTAATACCCGGTGAATTGTAAGAACTATAAATACCTCTTCCAACTTTGGAAGAGGCAAGCATCTATTCATTTTACATACACTCTTTAGTGTGTTTTCCTTAGTTGCTCTCAATCATTCTCTCTCTCTAACTGTCTCTCTCTAGATCTCTCTAGATCTATACATGTTTGTGTGAATTCGGGATCCTACAATTGGTACCAGAGCCTAAGTGGATTCGTGATTGATTCGTGTGGTTCATTAAGCTCAAATTCGTGGCTTATTTTGGCTCAAAAAGGCCACGGCTCAGATTTTATTTTGGGCGTATTTGTTTGTTAATCTTGATCTTCTCTTGTTCTACACATCAAAAAGGTTAGATTGTAATAATTTCGTGTGTTATACAAGCTCCAAGTTCGAAATTTAAGCAAATAAAGTTTGGTGTTCTAAGTGGAGAGTTGCTTTGTTTTTAAGGAATCACAAGGAAATACATGTTAATGTATGTTTTGTCTTCATATGCCCACTTAGTATTGCATGTTAAAGCTTAGTTTCGTGGCTAGAAAGATCATAAGGCTTGATTTTGTACAATCTCCTTGTGTTTCTTCCGAGGAGGTTGGTTAAAAATATAATTGTTCTAGCAGCGGTTCGACACAATATAGGTACAAAGATCCTCAAATTTAGGAAAGAGGGACAAAGCGAGTTGACTCGGTCAATGGCGAGTTGATTATTTTAATCAATAAAAACAGGCGACGGTTTGATAAAACAGTGGCGAGTTGCTTGTTTATTGGTAGCGAGTTGACAGGTAAAGGCGAGTTAAATATTATATTGAGCAAATACAAACGTTACTCTGCCTAAATTCAAAACACAAGGCGAGTTGATTAAAATAAACTAGGCGGCGAGTTAAGAAAATAGACGGCGAGTTGCCAATTATGGCAGCGGTTTGCTAAGAATAGAACACGCGGCGGTTTGTTCAATTAACACAACGGTTTGATTATTTTAATACATGGCGAGTTGGTATACTTCAGCAGCGGTTTGCTCTTTTAATATTAGGCAGCGGTTTGAGTATTATATTGGCGGCGAGTTGTTCAAGGTGGCAGCGGTTTGATTAAAATATAAGAGGCGGTTTGATTAAAAAAATTAAGTAATTTGTAATCTTTTTTCTATAGCCTTTTTAACTTATTTTTACATCAAATTCAAATTTTGGTAATAGGGTAAAAAAAAATTATTCTGGTCGACCCCTTTTAAAAGCGACACTTTTTGGCGGAAAAATTAAGAAAAAAAAATTAATTTTTCAATAGCTTTTTTAGCTAATTTTTACACAAAATTTAAATTTTGGTAATAGGGTAAATTTTGTGTTTTGGTCAAAATTCAAATATTTTAGGGCCAAATAACAAACCGTCAACCTAAACAGGACTTAAACTGCATTAATCAAACAACAAACCTACCTTAACATCAAACGATTATTCATTCACGGTTTTCTATTGATTTTGTAAAATCCCGTTAATCTTTTATCGGTTTTAATCATAGACTTGTAAAATCCCGTGAACGTTAATTGCATTTAAAACCACAACATCAATCACATTATCTACTTAAGATCCTTAATTTTATTTCACACATCGAATTTCAATGGAATCTTCTAATTCTAATTCAAAAGAGAGAGAGCTTCAACTGACGCAACGGCTCGCAAAACAAAGGCACTCCAACTGCATGACATGGTTTGAACAACTCGAGACACATCTTCATGATCTCTATCTCCTTAATTCGCCTTATGCTGTTGATGCATTTAAACCAGCATTTCGCTCATTCTTTGGTGAAGAGCATCAGACTTTCAAATTGAAGATGTTTCATAATCTGGATCAGTTAAGGCTACAACTTGAAAGAGAGAATCTTCATGGGGTTAATGCAAAGACTTGTCTTCAAGCACTCAGAACACAGTTCAAGGAATTTCTTGCCTCAAAAGGGGTAAATGCAACGGATCTTCTGAATCAAGGTTGGCAACAAGACTTCGAAGACTTCACGCGCTGTGAACCTAGTGCGTACAGACGTGAGTTACTCGAGAACCTGGATACACTTGAAGCGGTCATTCATAGAGTTGTAAATACATATGGTGTATTACGCATGAAAGAAAATGAAGTTAATGCACTAAAGGAGAATGGAAGTCAGTTGCATGATGAAATACTTCATGAGCATCAAATTAAGTCAAGTGTCAAGATGCAGTCTCAAGATATTCAGATCAATCCAGTTCAAGCAATGGATGACAGCTTGATTGTATCAAAAAGCAGTTTGATAGAGCCTGAAAACAACAATGCATTCAGCAAATCAGAGATTGAAACTCAGATGCAAAGGCAAGAGGAAAAGGTCGATATGCGTGAAGCAGTTGATGCTGGGTTGGTTGTCACAGAAAGCAGTGGGACAAAGCCCGACAAGCAGGATACAAGTAGCAGTTCAGGGAATTATACCACACAAGCTGTGGATGCAGATATCGGACCAGTAAATGACGAAGAGCCATTTGCTGAGGTACAATTGACTGCTCTACATAATATCCTTGCTAATGAACAACAGCATACTGAGCAATCTGAACCCAATTATGACACACATCTGTTGGAAACTATTGATAGCAATACCACTCCTACTTCAACAAATATGTGTCATAGGGGAGGAGAGATTGACCAGGATGCTTTGCTTAATGCTGAGCTTCTCAAAACGAAAGATATGGTTTGTATGGAAGTTTACAATGAACTTTCAAAACGATTTTTACAACTTGAAAAACATTGTATTTCACTTGAAATTTCAATACAACAAAAGGAAGAAAGTTTTCATAGTAACAAACCATGTAAGAATAAGGAATATCCTGAATTTCGTGAATTTTTTGTGATAAATGATTTGAAAGCTCAGCTACAGGCCAAAACCACACTAATTTGCGACTTGAAGAATCAAATTAAAAGTGTGAAGGAAGCAAGTAATGAAGCCAAAGTTAAAAATGACATCGATGTAATTGAAACTATTAACATCGAATTAGAACATAGTGTGGCTAAATTACTTGCAGCAAATGAGCAATTACATAAAGAAAAAGAGCATTTGAAACAGACTTACAAAGAACTTTATGATACAATTAAAAAGACACGCGTTCAGAATAAAGACAACAGTGACTCTTTAATATCTCAAATTAATCAAAAGTCTGTCGAAAATGCTGATTTAAAAGCTCAGATTCAGGAAAAGGTTTTTGCAAATGCGGCATTAAAAAATGAACTTAGAAAGTTAAAAGGAAATATCGTAGATTCTAAGTTTGCCAAAGCATCAATCTTAGGGAAGCCGCCTTTACAACCATCTAGAAACCATTTAGTTGTTAGACAACCGAATGCGTTTACGTCTAAACGACCTAGAATGTCAAGACCACGGTTTGCCTCCCAAGTTGATGAGAAAAATGATTTGTCAAAAACAGTCACTCCTCATTATTTGCCTAAAGTTAGAGAATTTACTGCTGTAAAACCTCATCAGGTGAATGCACCTAACTACTCTAGGAATAGTCATAAAGAATTGTATGGTTCTAATGATATGGTTTATACGTACTTTCTAGAGGATGCTAGGAAAATGACACAAGACAAAACCAGGATTCCTAATCATAGGGATATGGCCTCTACTAGAAGGTTGCTATCACACCCATGAACAAAGTCAAGAAATTTAGGTTTGCTGAACCTCTCACATCCTCAAGCAACATTAAACAGGTAGAGTCTTCAGATACATCAGATTCTAACACACCTATGTTGTCTTCTGCAGGAGTGAAGTGTTCTACTAGTAATTGCGGATCAAAGCCTCCAGGCAATAAAAGGAATAATAAGATCTCGCAAACACC